>JAPDSC010092666.1:98125-138649 GCA_026290005.1 Latrodectus geometricus | reverse complement strand
GTAATTAAATTGGTTGTCTTATTGAGAAAAATATAATTGGCTTCAAGATTTACAAATTACTTGAAATAGTTTTTATCTTTTATTATATTTTCCCAGCAAGAAGGGTGAATGTTTTAGTAGTGGTAGTAATAGGAATCACAGGAATCTAGCTCCCTGTATATGTAAAATAAATCCTTCTATATGTGTGGGAAGAATATATAAATAATGCATTATAAATGTGACATCTTTAAGAAATTTACTTTCATATTCTTCTACTCTCTGGAGGATGACAGGATCATTAGAAACTCACATACTCATTATAAAATAGTTTTCTTTATTTATTTTTAAAAATTCCACAATTTTTTCTAAAATTCCTAAAAAAATCTATTATATTTTGAAAATTTTACTGAAATAAAAATTATGTTATTGAAATGTATGATGAACTTGCAATTTCTTAAAATGTCAATATTTAAAGCATAAGAAACTATTATATTTTGTGAATGCAGTGTGATTAATCTAAAGTGAAACTTTTTATCTCAAAGTCTGTGATATCTAACTATTGGTATTTCAATCATTTCCAAAAAATTTGTAGTTATTAATAAGCATAAGAATTGCACAAATTAAACTGCAAGTTGAAATTTTATTTTTAAATTCCCAAAATGTAACTAGTGTTGCACTCTTGTCTGTTTTTTGTTAATAATTAAATTCTCATTAATTGTAACAGTTTTTATTGTTCACTGTTTAATATATTTATCATATTTATTTTTTAATCTTACTCCAAGAAGATTTCTGATATATGAATTAAATTTATTTTAGGCTCTGTTTCATCTTCTTTAATAATACTTTACCAGTTGGATGACAAACTGAAAGCTCATGAATGTCTCTTAAATTTTCTTAAAGTGTTTCAGCTACTTGATAAAGTAATATTTTAGCCAGTTTATTTTTTAAAAATTTAATTTTTATGTTATTACATGAAAACTTATTATATTTTCTTAGTCTCTTGATTATGCTATTATAAATGTGCATTTTTTTTATAGTTGTCTGTCTCTAAAGTTGGTGATTACAAGATCTCTACACTTGTTCTTTTGTGTGAACATGCTGAAAAATTAACGGCTGCCAAAGCTTTTCGCTTATTTCTAGCTGAGTGAGTAATTTTAAATAGACATATGTAATTAAAATAAATATATTTGAAACTTATTTTAAAAGCACTGATATTTATGTTAAAATTTGTATTCCTTACGAATTTAATTGAAATATATTAAGCTGAAAGATAATAATCATGGTAGTTTTCTGCTCAAAATATCTAATATGATAATTAGGCTTTTCAATTCATTTCTGAAAGATGATTACAAATGATTTCTAATTGTCACAGGAGTTCATGAAAATCATGTTTAGTTTTTCCTATTTTGCCTCAGTACACATGGAATGCAAATAATTTTCATTTATTGTGTTTTTTTTTTTTTTTTTTGTTTTTTTTTCCCAGTAAGATTATTCATTTTATTTATTTGCTAGACTGGATTTTTGAAAATAGTTATTTTATTGTTCTCTCAATTCTATAGTCACAGTGATGTCATTGAAACAACTGTCAGAGTGACCTTGGACAGACGGGATATTGAAGTCAAAAACCATCTAACACCCCAAGATGTATTTTTTAGAGAAGTAATATTTTAATTTCTATATTGCTTAAAAAAATTAAAACTTTTAGCACACATTTTAAGTTTTTTAGCACACATTTAAGTTTACTTAAATAATATATTTTTTATTAATTAGAATTCTTTTTAATTTCATAGGTCTCAGCATTTCATACTGTATTTCCATCCCTCATTGATTGGGAAACTGACCAAATCAATGCTGATGAAAGCGTATCAAAAACCATCAATGCCATCATGACTGTTAATAAAATTATTGTGGTAAATATACAGAATCATCTATATCAAAAGTATTTTTTAAACTTTATACACCAATTATCTGATTTGCATAATTATTTCTTAAGTAAATATTACATGCTAACTTTCATGATTGTGTAAATTACTTGTAGAATTCTAAAACATAGAATAATTAGTATTACTCACATATTTCTGCATTAGCTATAATGTTCATCTCTCATAGCAGTCTTCAAAAATAATAATGTTTTTCAAAAGGACTTTTCCACTTCTTATTAAGTTAAGAAACTTAACAAATAATGGAAGTAATTATATTGAAAATTGATCAAAAATATAGTTATAGAAGTTATATAAAAGGTGAATTTTGTAACTAACTTTTTATGTTATATTAACGTTCCTGTGGTTGTTTCATAAATGACTGCAACCAAATGGTCCCACATTCATTTAAACAGTATGTCAATTCAAATACCAACTTAAGTTTGTATGTTTGGAGTTCAGAATCTACTTAAAATTGTAAGCTCCACTCTAATTATCCCTTGTGTGCAAAAATAACTATACAGTGACAAACAAACATAAATGACTGCAAATATAATCCATTGTATTTCAAATTGTCATTGCAATGAATATTTAGTTACTAAATTTGGAAAAATTAATCAGTTAGGGAGAACTCTTTTTTTTTAAAAATAGTTCAGACTCTTCAGACAACTCTATGCAATATCTTGAGAATTAATTTAAAATCAGAACATCATTATAAGCTTATGTTAATAAGTTAACAATTTTTACTTTATTTTTAATGATTAAACAAGTTCAATTTCAGGGGGAAAAAAGAAATACTAATCAATTTTCAGTATATAAATAAGTTTGCTCCTTTTCTTTCCCCCAAAAGGAAAAAATATCTTTGAAGAATACAAATCTTGTTATATTTAATTTTGAGTTATTTTGATATTTCATCCTTATTCAAATTATTTTTTAAACATTACTTCAACAAAAAATCCTTAAAATGAAATTTTCTTAATTTTTCTTTTAATGATTGTAAAACAACAGCATATCTTGGTTATAAGATTAACAAAAAAAAAAAAAGTTGATTAAATATTATTTTTTTTCAAATTATTTTTAAACTTTGCTCCTTTAATTTTGATGAATTAAAAAGTTTAGGTACTTTAAATTTGAAGCATATCTAATAATTATCTAAGTAAATTAATTTTAAAATTAATGGTGGTTATTATTAAAACATAACATATCTCATCATAATCAAAGAGTAAAGTTTAAAAATAATTTAAAAAGGAAAAACAGATGATAGACAATTTTGCTATAATTTGTTCAATTTATTTTAAATTTTTGAAATATTTTAAATTAAGTTTTATGTTTTCATAATAACTCTCTTAATAAAATAGGAATTATTGTTCATATTCTATAATATATTTGCAAAAATTAGTGAATGTTTTAATTTTGCAGCTTTTACAAAACTGGTTTTCAAATTTCATGAAGGCAATTACACAATTTAACTAATCACTATTGAGTTTATTTTTTTAACGGTTTCTTTATAATATACATTTATCAATGTTTTGAATTCATGCTATAAAATTTTGTATTTTTGTTATCAGAATTAGATATTAATTTACTCATTTTAAATGTTTCAAATATATCTTTTTAGATATTTAAATTTTATTTTATTTTTTAATTATCTTGAAATGTTTTACCCATAGGGATTGTTAGATGCTGTATCAGAATACCGTAAAAGTAAAATTGAAAGTTATGGTTTACAAGAAAATCAAAATATTGAATTCTTACCATGGACATCCAGAGAGGGAAATTCAGGTATTCGTGACCAATTAAAAAATCAGGTAATATTTCCCTCAACTATCATAAAGATTTAATTATTGAATATTGCTTCTGTGTCCTTTATTCAACTAAGAAAACATTCAATTTAAATTATTAAAATTACTAAAAAAAAAAATAATAATTTCAGTACTGAGTATATTATTTTATGGTAAGAGTATTTTATATTTCTGTTTTACTAAATTGATATCTAAATGGCCATCACTTTAGTTTAACAGTTCATTGGTTTGACACTTTCCATGGATGTTGATGTTTGTAATCCATCTTAATCATCATCTCAGTTATCTTTACAGGGAAAAAGTGTCTTTTGAGTAAAAAACCAATGAACACATTTTGTTCTATTCTGAAAAATGGAGTTACTTAAAGTTTTAGAAAAGCGTGTGTATTATATTTTAAAAAAGGTTCCATTAATGTATGAGTCTTCACTTTTAAAATCCTAATATATAATTCTGTTATATTTCAATTAAATATTTAATCTAAATAAGTGTTATAGGTGTAAAAATTAATCATATTCACTTTTATGTTTTAAATCTTAATGTTTGCTGTATTATGATCCTTCTAGTTTGTCTACAGATATCAATAATTGTATTAAATTATTTTGTATTTACTTTTTTGTTGCATTTCAATGCATTAAAACTATTAGTAGATTTTAACTTACGTGTTTATTAAGACTAAAAGGAAATTATGTATATTTTAAATATTCACAATGGAAATTCAAAATTTTTAGTCTTGTTATTCAAGTATTTCACATTTATGTTGATTGCAAAATTTGTTTGAATTCTCAATAAGAAAGCACCTATATGTATTTATAAATCTGTATAATTAAATAATGGATTTAAAGATAAATAGTTCGCGTTATTTAGTTTTCAAATTTCAGTTGTGTTTTGAATTCTGATTCAGAAAATTGAAATCTTTTGTTTTATATCTATATTTACAACTTTCTGATTGTAATTGTAGCTATAAAAATATAATCAGATTCAGAATTTCTTACTGATTCATAAATAAAAGGAATATTTAACTTATTATTAAATTAGACTAAGACTTTGCATTGGAATGTTTTTAAATTTTTATATTGTAGTGTTTCAAATTAAGACAAAATTTTCATTACAAATTTTAAATCTAGTGTTTTGTAACTTGACTTAATGAGGTATATATTAAGAGTTAAGGAAAAAGCTTTATCTTATTTAATAGTACTATATTCATATAAAGATAGAAAAATTATATTGAATTTATTAAAGTTTGAAATATCTGTTTTTGAAAATAATATTATTTCATGTTTAATCTGTGATAGTATTGTATGATTCTACCTCTGTATCTTTTATTTATTTTTAAAGAGTCAAAAAGTTTAATATTTTATTAATCCAACAGTATAATATTTTAATAATAAATTATAGAAAAGGTTTTGAATTTTTTTCCTTGAAAGTAGACATCTCTATATAACAATCATGGATTTACAATGATGTACTTTTTAATAATAGCACTGCTTCATTGTTAATTTTTAATTTGTAGGATTATGTTCTTTTATTTATAATTTGCTTGAGTTTGGAACCCATCTGGTAGTTGTATGATTTGCATCCTGGCTGCAAGTCAATAATTTGTGCGTTTTATTTCCTTTTTGGTTGTGTATATTTGTAATCTTTTAGCGCCAATTTTCAACTGTAGGTCCTTTCAAATAAGCCCTTGTATACAAAAAGAAAGTGCATGGAAACAAATGAGACAATCAGGTGAAATTAACACTCTTTTAATCGTAGAGCAACAAATAAATTAATTAACAGTCAATTACCATTTGGAATTAGACCACTATTCTGTAATTCAGTATATTCAGAATACTTGGGAAACAAATATTTTTTTTTATTATTTTATATTGTTTTAACTGAATAATGCACAATCCCAAAAATGTATATTTATATTCATGTTGTTTTTCAGTTGAATATCAATGTGAACCATGCATTTGACATAACTAATAGTATACAGATACAAGGTGTTCTGTTTCAACAGTATGTTGAAATTTTAGATTTTTATCTAAATAGTTACAAATTGCAATTAGAATCTTTGAAAGGAGAACAAAAGATACTTTTTAGAAAAGAGTATGAACTAGAAAGAAGTCATTTCTTACAACCTCTTTGTAAGTAAATTGTCTTTTATTAATATAATTTACTGCTTATTAAAAGTTTTCCCTTTAAGTATGTATGTATGAGTGTATGTTCTTTAATATTTGTAGAGAAATAATTAGTCTCCATCTTATAAGTATAATTTTAGAAGGTTTTTTCTTTAATTTTTATTGAATACTATTGACAAAATTGGATATTTATTGTGGCAAGTATTAAAACTAGCTTGAAGCCACCATAAAATACTCTGGAATTTTAAATATAGCTTTAATCAAATTTTAATACACAGTTATATAATTGATAGACATAAATATCATTAAGTATAGAACATCTGCATTGCAATTAAATTATTTTCAATACTAGTATAGTTGCAGAAGGACTCAAATTGCCATTTGTATAATTTATAGATTGAAGTTAATAATAAGGATACATACATACATACAAACAGACACCAAATGCTTTATTACACATAAACGCCCTTGTATTTATTAAACATATTTTTATGCAATATTTTTTCTATTTGTTTAATACCTTATATGATGTGAGAATTTTTCTTGAAAATAACACACAGGCAATGTATTACTTTATTCCTCTAGAAAAAACTTTTACATTAAATCATATTCTAATGCTTTGGACTAGATTTTCTTGCAATACTTTAAAAGATTAAATAGTCTAAATTTAATAGTTTTGATCACTTTTGTATCATGTGAATGATACATAGTGATCAAAATATTTCATAAATATTTATATGGTAGTTTCAGAAAACTTATACAATATTTTTTATTTATTTTTGTGTCACAAAAATTACATTTTGATTAATTTGATAATCTTTAAATTATACTAGTGTAAAGATTATCTTTGAAAATTCCTTTTTGGAGATTTAATAACTATTCAGTTATTTTAGTTTTACTATAATTATGTTGACCATTTATTTCATCTTCAACAATCTAATCAATTCTTGCACTCTTGCCTTCAATTGGACAGTCTGTGGGGTCAAATTTCATCTTGGACTTGGGTGTTTCTAGTGAATTGGAATCCATTTTAAGCTGTAGGCTTAAAATGGAATCTGATCTAATTAGCCTTTGTGTGTATAAAATGACTATTGAGCTACAAAACAAATCAAACTAATGAATTCTTTCTTTTATAAAAGCTCTCCCTTTAATACATATTTATTTACAGATAAAAATTTTACCTGAAAAATTTATTTTTCATGTATATTTCTTAATATTCTCCATGATTAATTAGTGTTTTTGCCGTTTATTTATTAATAATTAATTGCCAAATAGGGAAATGACTTTTTGGTTGTCTGAATTTTAATTTATTAAATGATTTTTTAATTTTGATTTAATGTTTCCTAATTTTGAAATAAATTTATTTTCAGTGAGTGTTGATCAGTTTGAACGTGCTGCAGCCATTGCTGAAAAATATTTGGATTTTGATATTCTTGTTCAGATCTGTGAAAATACTAAAAATGTTGATAGATTACAAAGATATATGCACCAGTTTAGTGCTCAAGTAAGTATTGTTTATGTTTTACTTGAAGGTATTTTTGTAGATATCAGTTTCAATGACTAAAATTTAAATTTCTAATTAAGTAATATATATATTGTTACAGTACTTTTAAAAGTATTCATCTACTATGTAAATTATCTTTCAATCAATTAGTTACTAGAACTTTAGAATATCAAACTCTGATTTAAAACAATGAACATTTTTGCATAAAATTGTTCTTAAAAATTCATTTCTTGATTTCAATTTTATTGTTTTTTAAAAAAAAGTTTGAATTATTATTTATGTATTCAAAATAATTGATTTTGTTTTTATATAAATCTTTAGAGTAATTGCTTGAAAATATTATTTTTTGTGAAACAGTGAAGCTACACAATGGTCTGTCTGCACAGTGAAATATAAACATAAAAATATAACTTTTGATCTATCAGCACTATAAGAAACTGGTATTTCTATCAACATTCATGATTGGTTTATTTTTAATTCAGACTGATTTTGGGGGAAAAAGAATAATTTGTTTGATAATTGAGTTTTTCATTAAAATTGTTTCTCTTGAAAAGACTTTCAATCATTGTGAAAGTCACTAAAAGCCAAAAGCTGTGATAGCTCAGTCGGGAGAGTGTCATTCTCACAACCCAAAGGAAATGAGTTCAATCCTGGAACCAATTAAAGACCACTCTGTCACTAATGGATTACGGGACTTTAAATATGTCAAGGCTGCAAAGTCTGCCAAGCTCCCACCCAAAATCAATACCTCCGGATGTGGCACACCAAGTTCTAGGCATTTCTTATTGATCTCTTCTTTGCAAATAGATCCCCATTAACATGTAATGCTACCATCTAGTATCATCTGAACAAGGGAGAGATGAACTCTTCAGACTTGACAAGGACACTCCTTGACAGGTCTTGACTTGTACTCTCTGTCAGGTGCAGCAAACGCCAGAATTGATCTCACTATAAACCAAAACAGTGTTTGTTATTAAATTTTGATTTATATGACTTTAAAAGTATATTTTTCTTGCTTTGAGTTTTCCTAAACTTATGTGATTCATGCTTGCATTTGATTTTAGCCTAATCAATCTGAAAAAAAATATTACACACAACGCATGTATGCTTAGATATACAGATGTTTCCAATTAAAGTATTCTTAAATGTTTTATTTATGTTTCACTTTATTTAACTTATACTTATTGGTGCTTAAACTTTTTTTAAATCTTATAATTTCTTATATATATATATATATATATATATATATATATATATATATATATATTCCGTATTTTTCGCCGTATAAGATGCACCCAATTTTAAAGGAGGCAAATCTCGAAAAAAAAGATTATGAACCAAATTCTGTAGTAAAATATTTTATATCAACTGTATAAAGTTAACAGCAGCTTAAGAAAAATTTTATGTCAACCATGTAACATACTAAGAGCTATCTATACTCTCATTAACAGTCATCAAACAGTGAAAGTAACAAAAATAAGGCTGTCATGTTTTTATTCTAACCGGGCAGCGGAGGGCCATGGTGGGCTTTTGTATTTGCCATATAAGACACAGGCACTCCCCCCCCCCCCGATTTTGGGGAGAAAAAGTGCGTCTTATACGGCGAAAAATACGATATATATATATATATATATTGATAAAAAATTTTGATCTTGTTAAGTTTGTGGAATTTCTATCATTTTTTCCTATAAGCTATAAAAACTTTCTGCAAATTTAAAATAAAATATGGAGATTTTCTCAAAAGTATGCAATTACCCTCAGAATTTATGAGTTTTATTGTCATTGTACAATTTTCTTTAATAACAATGAATTTTGATGAAATAAACAATAACAAATATATGTCAATTAGTGTTGCATTATTTATACTTAATTAAAATTGTTATATAATTATGTTATTTTTGATATAAAAACTTCTGAATTCTAAAAATTGATCTTAAGTAGTGCATTATTAAAGTGCTCTCTTAATTTGTATTTTTATTAAACTATTTAATTTAATATATTAAACACATTTCATTGTTATGTTTCTCTTTCATTTTGCAGAAATTCTCAGAATTTGTCTTCAAATGGTATCTTGATAAAGGTACAAAACTTATTATATTTCTTTTTTATCCACTTTTCTAATACAAATTTTGATAATTGTATTAGTAAAATTAGTAGATTATGTTATTTATATATTTTGGGATAAACTATTGCTTCATTATCTTTTATAATATTTTCATTATCATTCTTCATTGTCTTTTTAAAATTATTTATTTTAAAAAGAATAAGAGCTATATTATCTGCTACACTGTTGTTTATTTTTGAGTGTGAAGACAGATGAAATTGTGTTTCAATCTATTTTAAATTTAAAGCATGTAATCTGAAAAATGAATTCTTAAGAGACTTTAAAATACTTATAATTGCCAATTCTTTATATTTAGTTTTGGTGCAATTAATTATATAATTAAATCATTTTTATATCTTAATTATATACATTTAAAATAAAAACAAATGTGTTTAATTAAAACTTTTTAAAACAGAAATATATTTTATGGAAAAAAAATTTTCAATTCAGTCTTTTGGTAGTATTCTCTGTTCACTAATCTTTTTAATAATACTTAAGTATATAGGTTAATCTTACCTTGTGGAACATTATTTTGAAGTGTATAACTTTATATTGTGTTTGAAACTCAACTGAGATTGATTGAGAATAAAATATAATTTACTATTTAGAATTACTTTAGCTTATTTAACATTTTACATTCAATCATCAAACAATGCTAATTGCTTCATAAATTTATTGATTTATATAATCAACTTATTATTGCATTCAAATGACTAAAACAAGAACATGTATTAAATTAAAAGTTGCACTTTCATAATGTAAATTGTCAATTATTAAATTAATTCAACTGCAAAAATGTAGCCTTTGTAATGTGAAACAAAATGAAAAGCTAAATAATCAAAAAGTTTCAAGGCTAGCTAAAAGTTGTATCAATATAGCATTCAAAATATATTTCCAATGATTTAGTTTTGGAATGTGTTCTATTTGATGAAATCGCATTCTGTGTGATAGAGAGTAATACGAAGAAGAAAGATTTAGGCTTCAAACTACTCTGTTTCAGATACTGGGGTTTTCAGACTTTCAAATATTATTGATTCATGACAGACATTCCAGAATTAGACTCTTTAGAATAGGAAAGGATTATCAGATTTATCTTATATTTTCTAAACAAGGGCATACTGAATAATTTTTAATGCAAAATAATTCATGCCTGCATAATTATATATGCACAGTTTTAAAAATTGATTAATTTTATCAAATTTCTTGTATTGTACACAGTAAGAAAATGCAGATAATTGTTTTTATTTATATAATTATTCAAAATTTTAATGAATAATTTTAACTTAATGAATGATATTAAGGCCAAAAGCTATTTAATCATAGCAAGTCAGATATTTATTCAAAACCATATATTTTTAATCCACCTAATTTTTTTTTGTTTTTATAAATGTTTTATATGTAAAAGTCTCAAAAGCAATAAATATGAAAATCAGTAATTCACAACAATGTCAGAAGATTTGACAATTTATAAGCAAAGCATGAAAAAATTATAATGTCTTAAATACATCAATATTATTGTTTGCTTTGAATTTAACTATTTATTGGAATTTTATCTATATATATATAGTACTCTAAAAAGTTTATTTCTGTATGAGCAAGATTGGTACATTTTGTAAAGCACAATCGAATCTTGTATTCTCATGGACTGATTTCAAACTTAGAATTGACTCTAAAAATGTATGATTGGAGTTAAAGATACCTGATTATTTTTAAGACACTTTCCACTCACATTACTTCAGAATCTACACTGCAGAGAATGAAATATTTTTCTAATAATTCTAACCATTATGATTTCTTAATGATTCTATCACTTAAAGAAAGTGCACAAATTATCCCATAAAATATGATTCTAAAAAAATTTCTATTACGTTTTTTTAATTACTTTATTTTCATTTGATAGCCATAACTCTTTTTCTATTGTTATAAATTTCTGTTTACGCTTTTTTATTGTTGCAAATCACAAAGTATTGTAGTTAAAAATCCTCGACATACACTGCCCTCCTAAAGTTAAAAACACTGGTTTTTTTTAAGCCAGTTTTTTCTGCCTAATTTGCAAATGAAGGAATATAGAAACATTAAATTTGGATGACATGTGAACAAAATTATGTGTTGATTACGACATTGAAATTTACTTAAAAAAAACCCATAAGTTTAAAAAAAAACCTTTCTGGAAATATTTATTTTTGGAAAAAAAATAGTTACAGTGTTATGTGGTAAAATGTCATTGAAAATAACAAAAAGATGTTTTACTCTTAAATATGCACACTCTTAGCTTGAATTCATTAATGATATTTTCCTTTCATGCTATTAATTAAGTTGTTGGTTACTAAAATGAGAAGTGAAATTTGAATCTATACTTATGTGTAGCTGCTTATTTTAATATACCAATTTGATTTTTCTGTTTGGAACAATACTATCGTCCCCATTTGCAAATCACTTTTATAAGCTTATTCTGAAGAAATTTTTACCATTCATCCTAGACTCATAAACATGAGTACTGTATGTAATAGCTACATTTGAAAAGAATTATTTTATTGATTTTAACTGCTTAATGAAATCAAATTTGTGTGAGAACTGTTGTGATTTCGTTAAGCAATGAAAAATTTTTTGTGTTGAATTTGAATTCATTTATTAACTTTTTTTTATATTTCTTTATCCATTTTATTTGATTCATTTAACCAGAAAATATTCTAATGTAAAAACTAAGCATTGTAAATTCTTAATTTTTTTTATAGGCCAGAAAGGAAAGATATTTAGCAAAACACTTGGTCAAAGAGAAGTGCTTGGTAATTTTTTGCAGGAACATGACAGTTTGAAATGGATTTACTATATCCAAGAAGAAAAGTATGAAGCAGCTCATGCTACATTGAAACAACTTGCTTTGAAAGAAACGGAATTTCTCAATAGAAAAAAGGTAAGGATTGATTTTTTTATTTTAAATACAAAATCATGTTTAAATTTTAAGAAATAAAATTTTTGTAATAAATATTTAAAAAAAAAAAAAAAAACTATTTAAATGTGTGTTTGTAATCTTTAGCATTGATAATATATTTAACAACATTTTCTTCTATTCAATAATGAAAGAGTAGTCTTGCAAAAACTAACTTTTTTACTCTGTAACTTTTTTAGATACTTGCTGTCATTATTAAAATATACTCACAGTTGACTGATTTGGTATACTTGCCAGCTGTAGAATAATTCATTATTGATTTCCTTTTTGAGTGATCAAATGTTTTAACATAGCAATCACTTAAAATGCTTAGGTGCTTAACTTACAAGGAGCCAAATAATTCATTAAAAAAGGATAGTTAATTTCAATAAAAGTTATATAGCTGAATATTTAAAGTGTTAAACTGTCTGCTAATTATGTATTTTGAAGAACACCAAATGTCTCAAGTGAAATGTTAAAATTCTTGTTTGTTAATTTGCTTAAAACTGGTGAGAAATGATTCATATTTAGATATTATCTATGAATATGCAAAATAGAGGAGTATATAAATAATACACATTTAGTTCCATAAAAAGTTAATACATGTAATTAGCATTGGACATTAAAATAGTCTTTCATTTCTAATGAAAAAAAAAATGCAAATATTGCTATTTATCTTAGTTCTTGTAAATATTTATTAAAATTTCTTTCCATGCTTCAGTAATAGAATTATATTCTTTGAATTTGAAGATTCTTGATTTGATCTTAATTGAATAATGAAGAATGACTGTAGCATTTCTTCTTTTTGCATGCACATCTTTTGGAGTATAGTTTTCTGTATTTTCTTTGTGATACATATATATAACTCTCTAGCCATAAAAAATTCTCCTATAAAGCAATATTCTGCAGATATTAAAAACATTACACAGCAGTATTTCACAGTTAGACTATTTATTATGCTGTGTCAATTATGTTTATTTAAATAATTGAGTAACAGAAAATAATTTAAAATCATGAAAATTAAATCTTGACATGTGAAAGAATTGACTTTATCAGTTTTGGCAGCAGCTATATCAATCACCAGCTTTTTGCTAAAATAAAATTGTTGAAATTTGTATTACACTTGAAAATTTTCATCTTATCAGTATTCTAATACTGCTGTACTAATTAATTATTGTGTGTAATGCTAAAATGTAAATTGAATTTATTAAAATGTTATAACATCGTGTTGAATGAAAGTAGGAATTTACAGAAAATCTTATCACTGTGGATAGCACTTTCAAAGTAATAAAACACCTTTTTTTCTATAAAAATTAGAGTAAAAAATTTTAAACGCTTCAAATATATATTGTATGTTGGTAAAAAAGTATATCTCATTATTGTGCAGAAATTGAGTGTTAAATTAGTTAACTATGTTAACTTTTTAATGTATTTATTTTTGCATTTTAAAATTCCGGGTTTACTGAGATCATTGATTTGTAAATTTTTCAGCTCAGAAATCCTATGAATTTTAAAATATAATCTCATGATTTGAGTTCAATTTACATCACCTGATCATATCAGTAAATGTTTTTATGAAGTATCTGTTGACATGAATATTCTAAAAACTTTTTTTTTTATGAATATTTCATGTTTCAAAATATTTTTATAGAAAATTATAAGTAAATCATTTTTCTGCTTTCCATGAAGTTATTTAGAAAAAAGAGGTAAATCTATTATTTCATCACTTTAATCAGGATTTAAATTTAATATTGAATTATATTTTTGTGGAACATTAATATTTATTTAGATTTCAGTTAAAATTGTTTTCTTTCTTATACTGATTTAATGAAATGCTTTTGTTTACTTGCTTTCATTCTTTATTCCTTTTTTTTATTGAAAACTTCTTTACTTTTTTTATTTAACTTTTCTTTCTTGTACTGAAATACTGTTTTTCTATTTAACTAAGGTACCTTTCTAAACAATGAGAAAAGGACCTGTTGTTTTATAATATACTAAAATACTGATGATGGAGTATCTAAATTAGTACCATGTTTTTTTAATTAAAAATAATAGTTGTTGGAATTTTAAAATTTCAGTTACTATTTATTACCAATAAAAGTCAGCAAAAAATAAAATTTGATTTCATTTAATTCTCAATAAACTTGATATCTTCTTACTTACATATTTTGTTGCTGCCAATTTTTTAAATAATACATCATTATTTAAATGACATAATTTTAATTAGAATTATTAGCAAATTTATTTAAAAAATCTTCAATTTGTACTCTCAGGAATTCTTTTTGTACCTCTAGTAGATATCTTTACCTCATTTCAGAATCTTTGGCAAATATATTATCTACAAAGTCATATGTTAAAAGAAAATGTTTGTTTGGTTATCTTTCATATTTAAATTAAATAGAAAAAATGACCAAATTAAATTAATTCATTATTATAGACATTAATAAATTTACTATCTAATAAATAACTATTCCTGTTATGTAATGGTACATTCAATATTAATTCATGTTATTATGAATATTCAATTATGCAGACCATTCTGCAGTTGTGTTACAAAAGCTATTTTATTTTAATTTTGTGTATAATGTTTGATGAATACTTATGTTTTGTGAATAGTTTACTTTTATTAAATCTTATTTGGTTTCTTCATATATTGTTATTTTTTTCACCCAGACTCTTCTTAGCTTAAGCAAATTATGTACTATGGTGAGTGATATTCCTCAAAATAAAAAAAGCCTCATCATTGAAGGTATAGATTTCAAATATTATTTGTTAAATATTTATTCATCCATTCTATGTACTCTAATGCAATATTCATTCCTTAATAGCTTTAAATCTTGAGCAAGATCTAATCACCCATCAAGAAGCCCTTCCTTCAACTGTTATTGAAGTAATTATAATTTTTGGTCTTAAAATTGCACATTCTATGTTTCTAAACTTGGTTCCTTTTTTGTATCATCAATGTTTTTTAGGAAAACATTTTTTACTTCATCATATCCAAAATGTATATGTATTCCAATGGGCCTGTCATAATCTCATAGAGGTTAGGAACAACAAAAAAACTTGCTAAGATAGGAAAAGTCAAAATATTTTTAAGAATTTCAATTAAAACTATTTTGTGATATTTGACTGAAAGAAGAAAACTTAATATAATTACTAGCTTATTATGGTAATTTAGAAAATTTGCCAAAGAAAATTTTTAAATTACTCAAAAATTTAAGAAATCTCTTTTAAAAAAAGCTTATAGTGTACACTTAATCAATTGATGTAAGTGTTCTCAAAATATGAATTTTCACTAAGTTGGCAGCCTTAATACTTTAGCATTTAATTATACAGTTTGTTAATTAAATTTCCATTTCAGATATAAGTGTTTTTAATGTTATATTTTCATTCACATAAAATTGTTAGTTTCTGTCAAATAAAAACTAATTCATAGAATCGCAAACAATCTATTTACTACAACTCCTGGAAACTCTTAGTATTTTAAGCTGATAACTTGAAAATAATGAATAACTCCATGAGAATTTTGATTTTTGTTTGTATATAATAGTCTTTTGTGAGAAGATTGTATCAATTTTGTTAATATTTCATTTCTGGACATTTTAAATTAAATTGGACCAAAAAAATTATTTTATATTATCATCACTAAATATAAATAAGATTCTGATTCATAACAAAATGGATTTTAACCTGAGAACAGATGATAATTACAAGGGTCTGGCTACACATACTTTTTTGTTGACTGTTTTTATTGTGTGATAATTGGCATTAAGGATTTATGACTGCGGGGAAAATCATTCTAATTTATTGTGTTATAAAATTAGTCTAAAAATATAAAAGCTCCTTCTTAAGTGTGATTGGTAGCAATCTTAAAACATACTACATATTAAATTTTATGGAAAAGAAAAAGAATTAATATGTCTAATGTGGTTTTTAAAAAATATGTATATTAATCACTAACTTGCCTACAATGATACCAATTTCTATGATTTCAAAATCCATTTCCATCCGTTTTTAATTTAATTTGGTTCAGTCTATGATATTTATTGAACAATCGGTTTAGGTTAATAAAAATTAATAAAGGATTATTATGATAAAAAATACAAATCAATGTATCGTTTTAAAAAAGTACGTGACCATAAGAAGTGGAAACATAATCTGTCTTTATCCTTGCTATTTCAATTTTTGAAGTTTGTATTTTTGTTTCTACCTTATAAAACCTTTAAAATGAAAATTAAACCTTATTTTTATATTAAATTTTTATTCAATGAATTACAATTGATATATGATTTTAATTTAGTAATTTCATTTATGTGCAAAATTTGTATAATTGAAAATCCAAAATGTTGCAACAATTTTCTAAATCTCAAATAGAATAATGATTTTATTAATAAAAGCAGTATGTATTTTGCAAACATTTATAAATTTTTTTGTAAATTTTAATTAAAAATAATACATTATTGTCAAGCTACTTGTTTAGTTTTAATGAAGCAAAAATTTGGTGAGAAGTAATATGAATTTTTAAACTCAAATCACTAAAGAAAGTATTTTACTAATGAAATTTTTTTCATAACAGTCAAACTAGAGTCACTAATAATCATTTACAAATAAGAAAAATATTTAGAAGTAGTTTACAAAATTTTTTAATAATATGTTGTGTTATTTAGCTTTTTAAGTAATTAAAAGAAGTATTTTTACTATTACTGTTTTTTTTTATTTCTATTTCTTTTTGTGCTACATAAAAATTAAATTCATTAGTTTTAAATTTGAATTTTTAGAATCATTTGTATGCTTTCAGTATGGTATAATATTATTTTGATCTTGTTAAATATAGATTCTTTTAATTTATACTTTCATATTGACAAAATTATTGTCGATTAGGATATTAATTTACCTTGCTTTTTTATAATAAACCTAAAACAAAAAATTAATGATAAATTTTAAAATTGCAATTAAACATGCCATTTTTATTACACAAAAAAAATATCAGTAATATTATATTTAGTAAAGATAAACTTACCTAGCAAAAGTATTACATAATATTTTGATTTAAAAAAAATAAAAAATAAAAAATAAAAAACATATTAAATGTAGAAAAGTTAAAGAGTATTGTTTAATTAAATTGATAAAAGTAAACAATCTAATAGATCCTGCCCAAGATAATGAAAGCTAACAAATCAATGCTATTTTCAAAATTAGCTGGTGTTATTCTTTAAAAATAAAAAAAATTATTATTAATAGAGTATTAAAATACAAGTCTGATAAATATAATTAAATAACTGGGTCTAAAATATGGAAATTTTATAGTTTGCATAGCTTAAAACAGCTGGTAAAAATAAATGGAAGACAAAATTGTATATTTTTATTAAATAGTCATAAAAGATCTGGAAAAAAACAAATAATTTAAATTGACGTTTTATGTAAGTAATGCACTACATTAATTATATTTTTCCTTCATGTCATTTCAGTTTCTTAAATTTTCTGATTTGAACATAAATTATTTTTTTTCAAAATATACATTACATTATTTTTATTATATCTTTGACATTTACAATAAATTAATAGATAGGAATCATGTAAACACAAAAATTCTAAAAATATCCATAATATTTAAGTAATTAATGTATAATTTTTTTAATACCTAAATGAAATTCTTTCTTTTCTAATGGATTATTTAATGTTTTTGTAATCATAATTAATATAAAATTTAATTTAAATGAATGTTTATATTAGTTTTCAAATCTGTTGCTGTCATCATTTGAAATGTAATTGAAAAATATTATATGTACAATAATACCGATGTACTTGGCCCAAAATAATTGGTAGAGTATCATTTATTAAATGTATAAATATTGATACCTCCTGGAAGAATTTTGTTTGACTGTTGGAAAATTCCTTGAAATTCTTGAAATTTATTTTTTAGGAAGAACAAACTCAACTACTATGATTTTGAAAGGCTTGTCTTTGTTGAGGAATAATGCAATGTTATTATTACTTTTAAAAATACTATGAATACATTTTAGAGTATTTATATTAGTAATTTCAAAGCATACATTTCAATTATAATATATTGAAATTTAGATTTTAGATATTGATTGTCAAAATTTTGCTTATAGCAGTTGATAAATAACTTAATTTTACAGTGTAAATTTTAATTTTCTATTGTATCAAATCACAGCAATTAAGAAATTAAATCATTGCATTTAATTTATTAAACATTATGCTTAATTGTGAATGAATATTTTATTGGATGGAAAATTTAATGAGATATAAATTGTTTGACAGGTTTACCTTAATTTCTGTAAAACAAATTAATGTTCATTTCTAAATAAAGTGTGTTTTATTTCTAAATACGTTTATAATTTACTTAAACTACTTTAATTTTTTCTCTTAGGCATATGGAATAGATCCACGGAACATGCGAGTATTTACCCCAGAGGAACTTATTGAAGTAAGAATTCTTATCATAGTTTCTAAATTTAGCTTTAATTTATAAACTTTTTGGGTAAATAACATATTATATAATATTGACAGACATATAACAAAAGTTTAATTTATAAACTCACTAATTTTTCAAGCCAAATAAGTAATTGAACATTATTATTCTAGTCTTAAGCTCTATAATTCATCAATTCTGTTTGCACTTCAGGCATAAGTGCTACTTCAGAATTCATTTTAAATTATGTGCCAAAGTACAACTAACCTTTTTGTGCCAAAAGATGTGATGTGAAAAATTATATAATCAACCCATACCTATTCATTAAATTTGTTAATTATTTTATTTGTACTTCATGAATCATTACAAATATGCATACAGAATGATGTAAAACTGTCACAATATTAGTAGCTAGATCAACAATGCCTTGATCATTAGCTGAATTATTTGGAAATTCAATCCTCATCTTAAATCTATAATTTTAGTCGTTCATTTTAAAATGGTGGATTCCATTAAATTAACTTTCAAGTTTAAAATGTGACAAACATGTCAAACATATAAAATATCATTACTTCTTTTATTAAACTCAATCATCATCCCTAAAATTCACTCTTTAATTTATCTATGTCAAACAAAAGAATTAAAAAATTGCTTTATAAAATTAAAGGAAGTATGAAAATGTTTTATATCATGCATAGAGTAGATGAAATTCATAGTGCTTCTTTTTTGATTTATGTTGCTTTGATAAAAAGTCTACTACATCTAGTAATATGAAATATTATTAACTAAATTTAATGAATATAAAAATGTGTTAATGAGTTAGATTCAAAGGTTGACCCATTTCTGTCTAATTTCAGATATAACTAAACCATGAATAGTAAAAATTTGTTTATTTAAAATTGGAGATCCCTGTAAAAGCTCAGCTGCAATTAAACCAAGGAAAGTGGTACAAATTGTATTAAACAATGTAAAAAGAATTTAAGATAATACAATGACAAACTCAATTAGTATTATGAATTGTGGGGAGTTGTAAGCATAATGCGCCAAAATTATTAATAAATAATTCGGAAAATATATAATTGAAGAGTGTTAATTAAAAATAACAAAACTTAATTGTAAATTTGAAAATGTAGGAAAAATTTAATTTATTTCTGTACTTTCTATGTATTATTCTTGTATGATTTTTTAGGGTGATTATAAATAACTTTTAATAAATATCACATTATAAAATTTTAAGCATATTTTTAGGAAGTCAAAAACATTATTTAGTTAGTATAAACTGATTTTCAGATAAATTGAGTCATATAATAATATTGACTCATCATTCCAAATATGAATAATGTAATCCTCATATTTAATGTCAGTTCAAAATTGTCTATGCATTCAAAGATAAAATAAAGTGCAATTAATAATAATTGCAATCACTAACTTAAATTTAATTCCATATTTAAACAAACTGTGTAATTTGTATAGGAGTATGTTAAACCGTTTGTTGCTTTAAATGATTTCAGCCATAATCATACATTCATTTACCAATACAAAAGCTATTCAGAAAACTGAAATGATAGAAGACTGAAATGACATTATCAAGCAATTTGACTTGCTAAAAAGAAAAAAATCTTTTTTTTTTTTTGAAAAAATTTTTGAAAAAATTATATGTAATAAAAAACTGGACAAATTTAATTTTTAATGCAAATGAATAGCCATTACTTATATTGAAATATTATTCTGTAAAATGCTATGTTGGAATTATAAATAAAGGGTAGAACATGTTTTTCCTTGCAAGTTCCATATACAAAACCAATCATTAATATGCCATTAAACAATTTCAGTCAATTTAAAATTTCAAGAAAAAAATTTAGATGTTTTAAAAAATCATAGGAAATTTATATTTTGTCAATATTATTGGTAATAACATTGACAATTTTAAAATACTTGACAGTATTCACATTCTGAATTATTTTTGATTGAATTAATTATTAAGTAATAATTTATTTCTTCAGATGGTGTGTTTGCATTTTAATTTTTTATTGTTCCGAATTTAAACTTTAACTACAAAAATTCAAATAATATTAGAAGCAATACTTGCTTTTCTAAAAAATCCAAATTATATTTAACATGATTTTCTTTGGTTATCTTTATAATAATTAAGCTTCTTTATTTATTAATGTAAGTTTTATTTATTTATGAATGTTTTTTATTTCTTTATACAGATGTACATATCAGATGAAAATTCAGCAGCTAATGCCTATGATTTCAAGATTGCTCTAGATCTTTTAAGTTTCATGAAAAAAGTAATAATTTAAATCTCAATATTATTTTGTAGTTTAAGCATTTTAAATTATTTAGCATTAATATAGCAATTACATTATTATAAGTTATAAGATGAAAATTTTTAAGAATATCTGTATTTCTTTACAGCCTTCTGATGATCCTGAAGTTTACAATTTGAAAATGCATATCTGGTCTAAAGCATTACTTAAAGATAAGTAAGTATGTTTTTTTTCAGAATTGCTTGCTAATACAATGAACACATAAAACAAAATGCGCAATGAAATACTGACATTGCAACTCCAAAGACTTCAAAGTGAGATAATTATATCTGTTTGTCAAATAAGTTTAGTGTGTATCTCATTAACCTATTTATGATAACACTACTAGATTTGAGACTGCTAGATATCTAACTGAAAGTGCTTCAAAACTGATATATTTTAGTGTTTTGCCTTCCAAAAAATATTTCATGAATAGAGTTATTGTAATCTTATTTTGAAAAGGAATGAATGTACAAAACTCAGCCGAATTGATGTGCATGTAGGAAGTAGAAATGCAATATCCACCTCCATTTGTTCAATAGTAACTGGATTTAAACATTTGAACCAACTACAAAAAGCATGGTTTTAATACTAAGTCGTAGTGAGCTATTCACAGCATTGTAAAGTTTGCTTTAGTGGCAATTAATTATTTTATCTTAATTATAAGGCATTTTATGTTGAAAAGAGATTTAGATAGTCCATTTTACAAATAATATTAATTGGTATAAAAAAAACTTCGGTGTATAGAATCTTGCCATTTATAAGTGTCTATATGTGCACTGTGCACTCATACACACACAACTATAAACGTGACTATATATATCACTGTTAAAAATTTAACTTGGCAGCTGGTTGACAGCATAATGATTTCAAGCCCCCCAAAACTCAAGTTTTTTAATAATTTGCCTTTATAACATATTTGTAAAGAACTCACGAGATGGCGCCACATTAGAAAGTATTTAATTTTTATATTTATTACTAAAAAAATTTTTAAATAAGAATATGAGTGTGAATTTGTAATATTTTTTGTGAATAAATGTATTTTTTATTTTAATTAAAGCCATTAGTTAAATAATTTGTTCCTTAATTTACAGAATTAAATTTAAAGTATAATAATAAAAGATAAGTTTTCTCCTACTTTTAGATAGCTTTTTTTCTTTTATTAAATTAAAATTCATGCTTTTTCCACATTTTACTTTATAAATCACATTTTAAAACTTCATCATATTGTTTTTTAATTAATTAGTATAGTTTTTTTATTAATATTGTTTTTTAATTGAATCTGGATTGAATTAATTTGAGTTTAATTGAATTTTTTAATAAAGTTTTACATAATTTTTTTTAAATTATTTTATAATAATTTGTTAAAAGTAAGGTTTATGTCTTCGAAAGGTTATATAAAGTTAGGGATCTTATGTGTAATCATTAGATATTTAATTACAAAACCAGTTTTTTTAATGTTTTCATATTGAGATAAATATTTCTTGTTAACAATACAGAAGTATGAGCTAACTGTGAGATTTTTTAGCTAAAAAAATTTAATTTTTTTTTATTATTCTAAATTTATTTTCGGTGTTTTGTACTGTATAGATGAGACTATTTTTTTTAAATACTATGTACTCTGTTTAAAGGCTATTAAATATATTTACAGCTAATATCAGAAAATGTGGCTAGATATTTAGGCTGTAATATGTTACAATGAAATTTCTTATTTTTAAATTAATAATTCAGTATTTATTGATTCATATGTATGCATAGAATAAGTTTTATAAATGCAGTATTAGAATAATGCTTAAATGCAATTAATCTACTAAAAAAATAAATCTTTGAGAGTTTATTTTAAAAAAATCAAAGCAT
Source organism: Latrodectus geometricus (assembly GCA_026290005.1). Taxonomy (NCBI): domain Eukaryota; kingdom Metazoa; phylum Arthropoda; class Arachnida; order Araneae; family Theridiidae; genus Latrodectus; species Latrodectus geometricus. The sequence goes on along the minus strand of JAPDSC010092666.1, from coordinate 115,687 downwards.
AAACCTTGCTTTTCTAACCTTTATTCATTTAATTAAAACAACAATAAGAAATGCTGTATTACGTATAATGTTTATTTTTTTTTTAATAGCTGGGAAAGTCTTGATATAAATAATCCTTTAGAAGTCATCAAAGAAACTATGTTCTTCCAAATCATAGAATTAGCCTTTGATCATGGTTGGTATAAAAATTTCTTGCAGACGAAACTTTTTCTATGTTTTTCATGTTCAATCTTTGCTTTTACAAGCATTAACTATATTTTTTGCCTAAATTTCTCCCATAGGTATGGATGTACATGAGTTTATGCCTGATATTGATGAATTGCTTCAGTGCAGTGAACTGAGTGATTTGTCAGATAATCCAAGTATTAAATTTTTGCTTGAAGCAGGTTATGAACACATTCGTAAAATCATTATTTAGATAGTCATTTGTGTCTTCATGTTTGTATATATGAATATCCTTCATCTATTTGTACCCTTTTAACTGTTTAAAATAAAAATATTGATGTGTAACTAGTCTTATTTTTCTTTTTTTTTTTTTCTTTTTACATTTAACATGAAAAACATGTATAAAAGCACTAGAATTTATAAAATTTCACTTTTAAATGTTAAAATGTTTCATTTTTAAGCTAAGTACTCTCCCCCCCCCCCATCTGCACACTGGTCTTTGTTTCACCATATAAAAGAGGAATAAAATATTTTTATTTTTAATGAAAGTGACTAGAATAGGGAAATTCAGTACATATTTTAACTTTCAAAGGCTTGATTTTTATGTGAAATTTTACAAAGTTAAGAAAAGTGGCTTTCCAGTGTTAACTAAGATTTGCAAATGTTAAATTATAATGTACCCATGATGCACTCAATTTGAAATTTTCTACTAATATCAACCCTATAATTTTTAAGATTTTTTGACAAAGCATTAACCATACTCATTTTGAGCAAATTTTGCATTACTTTAAAAGATTTTAAAAATATTGCATCCAATGAAAATCATATACTTTTATTAAAATATAAATAAAATGTTTTTAAGCCAAGAAAAATAAATTGATTTATCTTTTCAATTGTTTTTTAAATGAATGCTTTTAATGAACAAATTTTGTAGATTTTTCTTAGTTTCTTATAAAATTTTGATAAAACTATAAATTCTATAAAAATTAATTTTAATAGCTAATTTATTATCACTCCTAAATCATTTAATTCTTTTAAAAATAGCTTTTATCAATTCGTTAATTATATTATGAACAGATTAGACAGAATGTATATAATAAAATGAGTAAATCGTTTGAAACGGATATTCAGTAATGTTAAGCTCTAAAAATTGGTAGAAAGAATTTTTTTCCTTCATAATTTCAAACTGGCAAGTGCTATTCTCAGGTTTAGTTTGTTTCATAAAGATAAATAGATCATCCTAGTATCCATGTCTCTACAAATATAATAATGGAGGTAATTGCTCAGAATTATGTAAAATTTTTTATCTATAAACACAAGAACACCCTCTTATTCTAACAGTAGAAATCAAGTTGTGATTAAATTTAAAGACATTGCTTTCAAACTCTTAAATAATTTTCAAATTAGTGCCATGGGACTGGCCTATTGGAGAATTTCCTACAAATTTACCGCCAAAGGAAAACTAATATTTTACTCAAACAGATACAAGTCCAAAATTACAACTTTAAAAAAAAGAGGGTGAATTCACGATTTATGCATTTGAATAACTTTTCTCTTTGGTTTCAGGCATGTTGAATTGCGACTGAAAATTTCTCCTTTTGCTTTCTGTTACACTGTATATTACGGATGTTTTAACTGACGTTAAGTTATCAGCGTAAGTATTTGTGTGAATTCATTAAAACATGCACTATTTGAATTCGTTTGGACAGTGTTCTTACTTTCTAACTATTCTTACTACTGAGTTTTTTCAGATTTTATTAAATTTAAGAAAAGTCAACTGTTATCTTTTGCATTGCATTTTCTAGCTTAGCTATCTTTTCCCGCTGAAAAATAAATATGCCTTGAAATAACAATATGTAAATTCGCAAATATCAGTAACATCATGCCATGGTTGGTTAGGGCGTCGTTTTCATTACCGGAAGGTAGTGACTTCGAATCCCGCATTAACGGAAGATCCGTCGTGTTCGCCAAAGGCTGCTGGGGCACGTTAAATATGTCGTGATCACAATGTCCTCCCAATGAATTGATACTTCTGGAAGTGACAGGACAAGTATTGGGGAGTTTTCTGCTAGGTAAAGTTTCTAAATTACAAGGACTCTCTTTCGGCTGCTTCTATCTAACTGGTAGAGCCCAACACAGGGCTAGGTACAGGGAAGCATGCTTGTGCATGGAACATTTATGTATTAATGCATTCTTTGTGTCGTGTGATCAGTTGTTTTCATGCATGGTAGTTTCCATCTATAGCTTATAAACTAGGTGGCTATAATTAAACATTCCCTAGAAAATGACATCCTATGGCTCAAATGAGTGGAATAATTACAACGAAGTTTTGGCATATGAGATATAAACGAGATGCGTCCACAGAATTTCGAAAAAAATATTTAGTTACAAAATGTTCATCAATAGTCGCTTTTTTTAGGGGGGGGACATGAAATTTAAAATAATAAGCGACTACAATGGTTTACAGGAACAATGTCAGCAATTCCAAACAAGAATTATGAGTAATGAAGAGCAATACCGAAAAAAGCTGTTAATCGAAAGAGAAAAATATCGTGATTTGCATGCTTGGGAAGAAGAGAAGCTGTATTCAAAACAGGTTGGGATATGAAACGTTTGCAGAAGTTTACATGTTTAAGTCGACGATTCTGCCTGTACTAATCTCTTTAAATGAACGTGCCTTATTAGTGAAGATGTTTTTCAAAAACAAGGCTTCTGCTGTAGTTCGTGAATTTTGTCGTAGAAAGGACTTTGTTGTGGACCAATGTCTACTGAAGGTATCAGGACCATGACCGAGATTTAAAGAGACATTTTTATTAAATTTCATATTTTGACTGAAAAAGTGCTTTCTGGTGTGCGATTTGGCGATGATTTTTTTCGAAATTCTGTATCTCGTGTGTATTGCCCATATACATAATTTCCTTGCATTCCATTTGCGCTGTAAGATGGTGTTTATAGAGGAGTTTAATTATAACCACCCGGTTTACAAGAGGATATAATAGCCCGAATCCTAAAACAAAGAATTAACTGTTCCTTAACTAAACCTTTAACGGACAGAATCTTGCGATCTATCATTACAGTAAAATTTTTCTGTCTTAATTCGGTAAGAAGAATTTTTTGGGATATTGCAATATTTAAAAGAATGAATGTAACTACTGATACTGCATAAACAAATCTAAAACAAAATCTTTTGGAAGAGCATTCAAATTAATATACACTACTGGACATTAAAATTGCTACACCAAGAAGGCGACATGCTACAGACGTGAAATTTATACGAAAAAAAGAAGGTGCTGTGATATGCAAATGATTAGCTTTTCAGCGCATTCAGACAAAGCAGGCGCCAGTAGCGACACCTATATTGTGTTTAAATGAGGAAATTGCTCAGCCGGTTCCTCATACACAAATTGCATTTGAACGTTGTTGCCTGGTGAAAAGTTATTGTGATGCCTCGTGTAAGAAGGAGAAATGCGTACCAGTACGTTTCTGACTTTGATAAAGGTTTAATTGTAGCGTACCGATATTGCGGTTAATCTTATCGCATTATTGCTGCTCGCGTCGGTCGAGATCCAATGACTGTTAGCAGAATATGGAATCGATGGGTTCAGGACGGTAATACGGAACGCCATGCCGGATCTCAACGGCCACCTATCACTAGCAGCCGAAAAGACAGGCATATTATCCGCATGGCCGTAATGGATCGTGCAACCTCGTCACGAGCCATGAGTCAAGAAACGGGGTCGTTTGGAAGACAACAAGTGTCTGCACGAACAGTTCGACGACGTTTGCAGCAGCATGGACTCTCAGCTCGGAGACCATGACTGCGGCTTCCCTTGACTCTGCGTCATAGACAAGAGCGCCTTCAATGGTGTGATCAACGACGAACCTGGGCACACGAATGGCGAGACGTCATCTTTTCAGATGAATCCAGGTTCATGATGGTCGCATCCGTGTTTGGCGGCATCGTGGTGAACGCACACTGGTAGCGTGCATTCGTCATCGTCATACTGGCCCATCGCCTGGCGTGATGGTATGGAGTGCCATTGGATACACGTCTCGGTCACCTCTTGTTCGCATTGAGGGTGCTTTGAACAGTGCACGTTACATTTCTGCTTTATTACGACCGGTGGCTCTACCCTGTATTCGAGCCCTGCGAAACCCTACGTTTCAGCAGGATAATGCCCGACCGCATGTTGCCGGTATTGTACGGACCTTCCTTAATACGGAACACGTTCGGCTGTTGCCCTGGCCAGCACGTTCTCCAGATCTTTCACCAATAGAAAACGTCGGTCAATGGTTGCCGAGCGACTGGCTCGTCACCAAACGCCAGTCACTACGGTTGATGAACTGTGACATCGTGTTGAAGCTGCATGGGCATCTGTACCTGTACATGCAATCCAATCTCTGTTTGACTCAATGCCCAAGCGTATAACTACTGTTATTACTGCCAGAAGTGGTTGTTCTGGGTACTGATTTCTCAGGATCTATCCAGCCAAATGTTTTGGAAATTTAATCACTTGTTATTTCTAGTATAATATATTTGTCCAATAAATATCATTTTGTTATCTGCATTTCTTCCAGGTGTAGAATTTTAATGGCCAGTAGTGTATATATATAGGGAGTTAATACCTTTATTTAATTTTCGCTAGTTTTAATATTTGTTTTTAAATTAAAATGACTTGTTTAGATTAAATCCTTATAATATATCTAAGCTAATTCAATACAAAATATTTTAAATAGAAAAATTTGAATGTCACTCTACATTGTTTATACGATGTCTTCTAAAATCTTTCAAATATTTATTAATCATGAAAAAAATAATAAATTTTCCCAACATGTAATATAGCTTACTGTAAAATCAAGGATTTAACCCCTTAAGGTCAATTGTTTTTACCAAAAATGCTTCCAAAAAAGGCATAGATATATTTTTTTTTTTTTATATATAACTAAGTACCCTATTTAATAGACTAAGAATAATTTAAAAAAAAAATTCATCTTTAATGCTTTTACAACATTTTTCATTTTACAATTTTAGAACACAAAAACTCTTGTACTTACTTTTTCTCAAGCTTATTTGTCTCTTCCACAGTTTTACTCGTGAGAGAAGAATCAGTGAATGTAATCCGAAGTATTCTACATAATATTGTAGAACATCAGAAGTGTCGTCAAATTATATGTGTACAGAAAGAATACCAGTAAATTTAAATCGAGGATACGGTACATGTGGATTTTTCACAACAACTTCTGTAAAAATTCTTGCAGAAATCAAATCATTATCAGAGCGGAGCTCACTGCACGAGAGAGTCATCTGAGGAATAATCCAAATGATTCTAAGAAATATCTGTATCAGAACGTAGTTCATCATCTAACAAAGTATTTTCGTCCTTTATTCCATCCATAACTTCCATAAGAAAAGACAAACGAGTTTTAAACTCACAAGCGTTGAATACAGATTTTCAAAAAAATATTCCCGCTGAAAAGAAAAACCCAGATGAAAAGCATTTCAGTTACATGGCCAAGCCAAGCCATCTGTTGAAAAATATTAATACAAAATAGTCTCTTTACAATAATAAAAGGTACGGGCAAACAAACAGAAAAGGAAGGGAGAAAATGTACGGGGAATGTACTTTTTTGTTATCAAGACTAGATTTGTTGTCAAATGTTTTGAAAAATATGGAGTTTTTATGAAACTACCATTTTTCTCAACCTGAATAATATCTCGTGAGCTTAATATCGGGTAGTTTTTTACCATGGATATTAAAGTAATAAATATTTTGGCAATTATTTTAATTTTGAATTTTTCGCCAAAAACTGATTATTGGCGATATCTGAATTCTGATAATAAATAACTACTTACTTTAAAAACATGCACAAAGTATTGTAAATTAATCTTCAATTGATAATAAGTACAATCAGATAGGAGTAATGTGTAGTGCAGCATTAACATAATAGTGAATTTCTGAAGCTTAGAACACTTATAATCATTACAAAATAAAAATAATTTAATAAAATATAGCATGAATGTAAAAACAGTTTTCAACAAATTATGACAAAATTTTCATCTTTGAAATAATTATTTAAAAAATTTCCTGTCTTAAATCTTAACTGAACCTTTTTCATCTAAAATGATGTCCAAATCTAAAATGAACCCTTTTCATTTCGTATTATTAGTTCACACTCTCTCCCCACATATCTTGTTCAAATTTTCAATTGTTAATGAAATACTTTTTATTCATCCATTCGAGTGTAAATACATTTTTTTTAACTTGTAGTGAATGACACTTGATGTTCATACACTTCTTTCACAAATATTAATTCATTAATAAAATTTAAATAATTAATTTTCGTTTTATATGAGAGAATAATACACTAATTGTGTAATGATTCCATCTGTTAGTATCTCCAACTTTTCATTCTTAAATTTATTTATTTTTATTATCTTGTATTTAAGTTTATTACTTTCTTTGGAAATTCAACTTAGCAGTTTTAAAATAAACTAGTGAGAGTTATGGAAAGTGTATATGATAGTGAGATTATTTTCTAATTTGAAAGTTATTTATAAAGGATTTTCTGCAATATAGTGAAATTAAAAATTTGTTTTGCCGTAACAAAGTTGGTAGAGCGTTGGAATAGAATCTTTATATTTTTTAAATGAATCTCGTAGAAGCGTGAAAATAATCGAAGCAATATAGTAAACAAACCAACTGAATTAATGGTATCGACCCTTGAGTCACAAATGGACTATGTGAAATTTAACAAAAAGTAACTAAATAAAAAATTTTCTTTGTTGACCTAAGTAAGAATTGACTTTAAAAGTTTTTTTTTTTTTTTTTTTTTTTTTTTTTACATATATTTTATTTGTTTTATATATGCATGAAAAATATGTTCATTTATTTCGTAAACTCTCTTTATTAATCTATTTTATAGCAGACGATAATTTATTTATTAAAATTCTGGAAGCTCAATATGTCTAAAGAACTCTCGTAAACAGGTAATATAGGCCAAAAAAACATGCGTGAAGAAACACTTGAGCGAAGTAAAATTCGTGATGAAATCTATTTACTGTTCATATGATACGTCAGCAAGCAGGTAAACAGAGCCAAAAAATAATCATTTCAAAACTACTCAACCGTGTAAAAATGACCTAAGTTATGAAATGAAGGTGTAAATCTCGAAAATAGTATTAGTGTTTTTTATGAAATAGCTCCCTCTGGTTGCGGTTGAGGAAATCACATAAATCATTTAAGCACATGATCTTCCATTTAGAGGTGTCATTCCTTAAACCAATTTAAGTAGCTGAGAGTTTTTATTTTCATGCTAACATTATTAAATTTTCTTTTGAAGTGATAATGATTTATCTTAAATCAGTTAGGTGAAAAATTGAATATATCTCAAAAATTAGTGAGCAGGATCAGAATACCTTTTCTAGAAAAGGCGTTTATTTTTAAAATAGAGAAGGAAAATGTGGTATAAAATCAATTTTAACCTCAAGAAGTAAGAGAAAATTTATGAATGTGTCTCTCAAAAACCAAAGACTTAAAACAATTGAGTGATCGAGTGAAGCAAGATGTTAATAATGTCTCAAGTTCAGTAAGAAGAATTTTGGATGAAGTAGAGTTACTTGCTCGACGACTTCGAAAAAAAGCCAAAATTAAGCCGAAAATGGCTAAACCGTGAATTTTTCGGGTTAAAAGAGTAAAAAGATATCACAGAAAACAAGTGACAAGAGGTAAAAAACTAACATATTTGTTCTTTAATGCTGTTAAATCTTAAAATTACTAGTAAATGAAAACTCTCTAAGTTGAGTATGAATTAATTTTGTTTATACTTTGATTTTTTTGTTTTACAACAGTTTAATTACTTTCAAAACAGTTCTATTAAATTTCAGGTGTGTTTTATTAATGAACTCCTGTTTGAAATTGCTGATGAATGCTGATAATATATCCGGAAAAGAATGTAGGAGAAATTCAAACCTGAATGTGTAGTCCAGACTGAGAAATATCCTACACAAGTTATGGTGTGGAGTATGTTTTCTGCATATGGTCAAAGTCATCAGTTTATTTTAGAAAGAACTTTGAAACATAACCAATGTATAAAAATTCTCGAAACTCGTTTCATACTCCAAGTAAATGAGTGGTATCAAAATGGTGATTTCACTTTCAAACATGACAATGCACCCCATTACAATTCTAAAAATGTCACAAAATTTTTGCAAGAAAACAAGATTAAAGTATTGCCATAGCCTGGAAACAGCCCAGATATAAATACCATAGAAAACTTATGGGTGATTATCAAGAAAGAATTTTAAAAAAAGATGATAACTACAAAGCAATATTTGGTAAAACTATAGATTAGGGTGCGCTTTGGCGAACTTGCAATTTTTTTAAGCCATTCCTGTTCGTACCGATAACAGTGCTAACAGGTATAGTTGAACATTAAAAAATAACGCAACGTCCGTTGGATTTTCAAAATTCTAAAAATGATAAACCAATCAGAGTCTCGACTGGATCTAATCCAATCATAACATGATTCAGTTTTGCCCAGCTTGGCGATTAATCACGATCACTACTAAGCGAGAATCGAAGGGGCACCCTAAAGTATAGTCTAACTAATATTTAATTGAAGAACTCATCAAAATGTAGAAATGAAAGAAACATGTAAAATTCCAGTATATAGAGTATGCCAAAAATTGTTAAAATGTTCATTAAGAACAAAGGAATGCTTACAAAATATTAGATTTCATTTATTTACAGTTTATTATTTTTTATAAATAAAATGATTAAAAGGATAGAGATGCCCTTTGAGTCCAATAACGTGAACACGTCTGCATATACTTTATATTTTCTGCTTCTTGATTCGCAGCATTTAACACAGCTGAAACTTCCTTACGATAGGATAAGCAATCACATATTTTTCAGAGGTATTCAGCTCCATCTAAAAATGAAAATAAGTAAGATGAAAGAAAAAGAAGACGCCACAAGCATTTTGAGACAGAATATCCATGACATATTAAAATGAACATATAAAATATTATACATGAACATGTATGTTTATATATTACTTAACATTATTTTTAGGTTGGGAGGAAAGAAATCCATTATTTTTCGTGAAGTTCAAGGTTTTATTTAAATGTCTTTGATTAGTTTTGTATAAACGATTTCAAATTGTTTTGTGGATGATCTTTAGCTTATGGACTACTAACAGGCTTGTCAACTTTGGACATTTTTGTGATTTCATTGATATTTTCGACGTTGAGGCTAACTGTGCGAGGTGCATCTTTAACATCAAACATACCTGAATAAAAACGATGAAATAAAAATAACACGTAATTGGCTACTGCAATATCGGAATCATAAACACAATTCCCGATTTTTCAACTGACTTTTATTTTCACCTTTATCAAGGAAAAACTTATAGTATATTATATATTTTCTCTTTGTTGACTTATATTTTTACACCCTGTATCTTATAACTGAATGGACCAAATAAAAATAAACAGAAAATTATTTTTTAGTACGAAATGTGATCTTCCCAATGAGCATAAATATGAAATTGTATGATCAATACTTAACTAGATATCGAACACTAGAGTCATCGTTCGAAAAAATAATGGATTTTTTCCCCCAACCTATTATAATGAGAATAGATTCACATATTTCTTTTACTGATCTATATATATATATATATATATATATATATATATATATATATACGCTATTCAAATATGTTACGTTAATTATAAAAATTAAACTGAAAAGTTATATTAAAAATTTTGGATTTTCAATATAACTTTTCAAAAAAACACATATTACATTTGAAAATCTAAGTCCTTTCTGGATAACGTTTGAAATAAAATTTATAAATTTTCAATTAATTAACATCAGTGGAAGCACGGGATATGAATTAACGGAAAATGATGATTAATTAACATAATTAATAACTTAAATTTTTTCATTTTTTCGTTTCTTACTTATTATATTTTGGAATTATTGTGTTTGTGTGAGAAAAACACTTTTGATATTGTTTTTCATGTGACATATTTGCGCCTTTGAATGAAATTAGAATGTTAAAATTTGGGTAATTTAAATAAAAGTAATAAGAATATTTTAAAACAAAATTTTTTAAAATTTGAATTTGATAATAGTCACTGTTGTTAGGATAAACATTTTTAAACTTATGCATAAAGGTTGCTTACTATATATAAAAACTTATTATATATAAAGGTATATTATATAAAAAGGTTTTTTGTAATTTTCATATTTACTTGTTTTAGTGATTTGTTTTTAAAAAAAAATAATAGAATTATGTTTTAGAATATTTTTATGACATTAAACTAAACTAAACTCAGTGGCACGACAGCCCATCGGAAGGCAGGGCCTTCAATGCCCTTATTTGTTTTCTTGACCTAGAGATCTGGGTGATGAAGTATATGTGCCGATTAGGTTGTCAGACTGACGCGAAATCCTCAGTGTTTAGTTCCCAAGCATGCTTGGAACTCATTTTTAAAGATCCACTGAAGGAATGAAAGACTGAGTCGACCTTGTCCAACCTCGAACCCTTTCGGATAGAACCTCGGACTTGTGTTTTGGGAATGATATTTATATTATTGTATTAGCAACTCGTCTAAGAAAAATGTTGATTAAGTGAAGTGAATTTTAGTTGAAATATTTGAAAAGCATTACACACACAGATATATATATATATATATGCGATTGATAGATATAGATAATATAGATAATGCTGAAAATATAGAGAGTATATAAAGAGAAATATCGGTTAAATGAATATCGGATAAAATATTAAATCAGAAAAGGGAATGTCAGATAAGCAAATCGTTTCAACTAATTTGTTCGTTCTGCAGCTATTCATTGGAACAGAGAAATGGTAGGGGGTGGATCAATGCGATTAAATCAAAGACGTGAGGACGGAATCAGGAAACCTCTCTTCAGCCAGGTGTTCTGGAAGAGGAGCATCAGCTGACTCTTCCCTTCTCCCCCACCCCTGTAGATCACAACAAACACGGGGTGAGCTGAATTTTTTGTAATTCGCTGTCCAGATGTGAAACGGCAATCCGTCCGAAACCAGTTGACGTGTGCGCGCCGCCGAGAGTGGTTGTGCGATTGAAACGCGTGAAGAGAAGAAAGAAAAACTTGATTTATATATATACATTTTGAAGTGGGATATCATTTACTCTTGTGATTTATTCTCTTGGTGAAACTGGAATTCCTCCACCCTTACTCATTCTTAATGAACTGTTGGTAAGTTCTTTAATTTTGTTTAATTACTTTAATTGTACAGGTATAAATATTAAATAAAATCTCTCATACAGTTACAGTATAAATATAATAGATATCAATCGTTTTGAGCCAAATATTGTTAAAAAGTTGAATTATAATTTATAAATATATGAATATTAATTATTAAACTGATTGAAAAAATAACTTGAAAATATTAGTTAGATTAATTAAATCAAAAGTAAAAAGTTTTAAAATTTTTTTAAACTATATATATATATATATATATATATATATATATATATTGCAATATTTACCATATTTTACATTTTCGCATGTTATTCTTTTTTTTTATAGTCGCTGTGTAATATTCTACAAACATAGTTTTAATTTCTCTTAATTACATTTTAAAAATCTTATAATATAATTTTTATATCAATTTAAAATAATTAAATTAAAAAATTTAATCCCCCGAATAACAATAAATTAAGACAGAAATAAAATAGGACATAAATTTTATTTACTTCCTATGTTATTTATGGTATTAAAAATGGATATCTGAGACACAAAATGACTTTTTAATAAGATTTTTAGAATAAAATGCATGTTTTTTCAAATTAAAATTATATATGAATTTAAAGAGGGTTTCTTAAAAAATAATAACGACCAAAAATATAACAAAACGTTAAAAAAATTAAATATGTAAATAACCATTGTAATTTTTCATATTAATATTACATTTTAAATTATATTTTATTGTAATATTAATATGAAAAATTATAATGGTTATTACATTACCATTATAAAAAAAATTAAATATGTAAATAACCATCATAATTTTTCATATTAATATTACATTTTAAATTATATTTTATTATAATTATTATTAAAATTATATTTTATCACGGGAAAAAATATTATAATGATTATTTAAATATTTAATTTTTTGATACGTGAAAATGATTGCGAAGAATATAGTTTGTTTTCCTTCCTTTTTTTCTACAGGCATTTTGCTGTTATTTATTAATTTATTTCATTATTTTTAGTAATAAAATAGGACATAAATTTACATACATAATGCATCCGTTACTTCAAATTAATAATTGATTTTAGGCTTTGCTATCATTTCTTATAAACTAAAATAAAACTCAAATGTACAACTTTTATGTTTTTATTCCAACTTTTCCTATTGATCTTCTGTTGTAAATTAAAATGCTAAAATATTTTATATTAAAAGTACTTTTTATTTATAAGTACTACATTTTAGGAAAGAAATAAAAAGTAAAATGTAAAATCTTTATTTATGATGTAAAAACGATAAATTATCAACTGTTATATGGTTTTCATTTATATATAGTTATTCTATTCTTATCTTTTTATATAAATACTCGCTAATTATGATTAAAATTTGAGTTACCCATAATTTCTTTTATTTTTAAATGTTGTATTTATAATTTTATAAAAAGATAAAAAGAATTAATTTTTAATTTCAACCAAAGATTTTTTATCAAAAATTTGTAAATTATAACAAAGTGGATTAAAGAAATTTATTCACTGACTTATATTCACCTAAAATCTTAGAATGTAATTTAGAAAAACAATTTATCATCTTTATTAGTAAAAATGTAAATATAAAGGAAGCAGTAAAATTGCACCATACTTTTCATTTATTTAATAATTTAAATTGGATTTTTTTTTATTTTAAATTTTGGGATATTTGTATACTCTAGCGCACCTGTCTGATTCGTTTACAAAAATAATTGATGAGTTCATATGGGTTTTATTCGAATGCTCTTAGATCGTATAAAATGATCACAAATCTAAATATCATTTAAATGCAAATTTTTGAAAATTTGATACTATTTTATATATTTAAACTGACGTGTAAAGAATTAAGATATACGTTTTTCACTTGAGGATATCGTTTTATTTTAAATAAGGAAACTATATATGATAACTAACTTTAAATTTGTATAAATTTCTATGTCACGCAAAATATATTCCACTTTTAGGAAAATTTGCACGCAACTAACACGTGGTAAAATGTATACGAAAAACATTTCTTGTGATGATAAAAATATGTAAATGTATAGTTATTCTCTTGCAAAGAAATTTAGATGCTGAGGATACTTACGTTGATCAGTATAAGTTGCTTACTTCTATTTATGCAGAATGTTTAATTTTTATTATCTGTAAAAATCGAATTTTCCATCACAGGAATTAAAAATAGAACATACTGAAATAGATTTTTGTGATACATTTAAGAACTCAGATAGATTATCTTGAATACAGTCTTAATTGCAGTTCAAAGAATTTGTCAAAAGACTTTAGCCAGACATTAAAGGACAGATATTGTGATAAAAATGCTATGTTTTTCTTATTGATTCGTACACTGAATTTTTGACAAGTAAAATTATGATAACCTCTTTTTTAGATTACCATATTTTTGCATCGAAATAGTTTATTATGTTTTTTTTTTCTTATTTATTTATTTTTTTTTTTTTTACTGATACCTAAGATGCATTGGAAATATAAAAAACTACGTACTTCTGGAAATCCCATCTTAGCAATAGAAATGTATTGTTATATAATAATCTGTAAACAAAATTATATTTGAAAATCATACAAAATATATTCAAGAAAATTTACATGCAACAAATATGTAATAAAGGTACGCAAAAAATATCATTCCTGTAGTGTGATAATAATAAATATAGATTTGCTTAAATCTAAGACTTTATTTAAATTTTATATATTTTAGAAAATTTCTACATTTTTAAAATGAAATATAATTAACCACCTTCAAGTTAAAATTAGGACATTCTAAAATAGATCACTGAATGCCTTAAAAAGTGTAAATCGAATGTTAATTAAGGACACGTTAATTTAGGATAAAATTAAAAAAATATACCAAGCTAAGTTTTCAAATGTCTCAAAATAAATGCAAACTTAATCGATGATTATGTTTTTCTGATTGATTCGAATTCAAAACTTTTGACCGAGAAAACTGCAAAATTACCACAATGTTGATTGTTTTGAAAGTATTAGTAAACTACAACCAAAATATTGTTGTGGATTAAGTCCAATCAAATTTGCTATAAAAAAAAACAGTGATATTTTATAATCTAAAATTGAGATTCAGTTTAGTCTCAAATAATAAATGTATATTCAATTGATTTATATCAAATTATCACTTCTTATAACACATAGCACAAAAATCTTAAAATAAGAGCTAGGTCTCTAATGATGCATTAAAAAAAGTCTATACTATATTTATTTGCATGTTAGGATTATATCAATTTTAAATAGTCTCAAAATGCGGTAAGGGCTGACAACTATAGAACAATCTAAAGTTAATTTTACAGAAATCTTCATATTTAACTGTAGCATTAACTAATTTTTAAGACCAAATTTTACAAAACTGTAAAAACGTGAAACAACTTATTTCGGTCGCATTCGTTAAACTACACATACACACAGATTTTATGTATATGTGTGTATGTGCTTATCAAAACATTTTTTAACACCCTAAATTTTGAGGGAATCCCTTATTAATATGGCGTAGGACCACCTTTAACATGTAATACAGCTTGGATTCGCCTGGGAATCGAATCGTACAAAATCTGAATAGTGTTTAGAGGAATATTGTATCACCATTCTTCATGGAGATATTGTGAAAATTCCGGTGGAGGATATCGATACGAGATTAAAATCTCTAAAATAGACCACAAGGATTCGATTATATTGAGATCTGGGGACAGAGCGGGTCAAGGTAGATGTTACACTTCATCCTCATGTCCTTCAAACCATGATTGAACAACTCTGGCTGCATGAATGGGTAAATTATCATCTTGGAAAATTCCATCTCCTGCAGAAAACAAAGTTTGCATCACAGGATGGACATGGTCAGATAAAACTTCTATATACTTCTCCCCAGTGATCCTTCCTTTCAGGGTTATGATTGGACCAGCAGAAAACTGTGACACGGCTGTCCATACCACGACTGATCCACCTCCATGCTTGACTGTTGGAAGAAGGCAATCAGGATCATACGCTTGTGCAGGTGTTCTTCAGACATGTACTCGTCCTGTTGTGGGGGAAAAGTGTAAAACATGATTCATCTGACCATATAATAGACTTCCACTTATCCATCGACCAGGTTTTGTGGTTGTGGTTCCACTTTACCTGACATTTGGCATTAGCATCTGTGACAAGTGGCTTGGGAATTACTGTTCTGCCGTAGATGTTCTCTTTATGAAGGTATCTCCTAATTGTAATTATTGACACTGGAGAATCCAGATGCTGATTGAGCTCTGCGGTCACTTTACAATCTGCTTTAATATCCGTCGGTCTCTTTCACTCAGCTTCTTTTCCCGTCCACTATTTTGCTTTGCTGAACTTATCTTTCCGCGCTGTGTGTATGCTGTCAAAATTTTAGACACCGTACTTCTAGAAACGCCTAAAAGCTGAGATGTTTCGGTCACTGTTGCTCCAGCTAGTCGGCCTTCTACAATTTGGCCTCTCTGATATATATATATATATATATTATATCAAAGTAGTATTATTTCTCTAGAATTAGAATTAATTTTAAAATTTTTAATAGAAACGCTTATGTGCTTTTTCAGTCTTTGCTTTGATAACTTCTGTTGTTGCTTGAAGCAATGTATATTTTGGCATCTGAGACAAAAAATGTAGCCAAATTTGAATATTAAAACACTGTTACAATATTTCGTATTAAATCTATTGGATCTATATTTATGAGAATATCATTCAACCATTTTATAGAAAATAGCAATTTTTTTCTCGCAAATGTTTGAAATTAGCTATAAAATTGTGAATAAAGTTTTATGATTTCTGAGAAAATTATTTATGAAAAATGTTTCGATTCTGGTTACTTATATTAAAAAAACTTTCTTTTTATAGAATTCTGGTATTCTACCAAAAATATTCATATTTTATTTATTTGAACGTGGTATATTAAAATTACAATCCTGACAGAGACCGTATAAATTTAATTTTAAAACCATTTCTACAAAAGGATGTCAAAATTAATATTTAAATTTCCCTTTTGTGGTTTATATCAATTCTTCTAAGAAAACATATTTATAATTTTCCTTTTAGTTCAATGTAGAAAAAAACTCGCAAATTACATATTAAGAAAAAGCGATTTTTAATAATTTTGCTGCTGATAAACTAAATAAAAGCCACGTTTCCTTATTCAGATTTATTTTCCTTTCCATTTTGTGAGCAAATAACAATGAAGAAAACGTATCAACTCTGTTTAAACAGCTTTTAAGTACTAAACAATGTCATCGTACTCATCATATTATTCAACAGCATATATATTTCCGGATTCTGTAGCAAAAACATAAGAAAATATTTTTATGATTCAAGAATAGTAATACCTTTTCTATGTTACGAATTAACTGTTGTTATTTGTTACAATGAATCATTTGTACTTTTTTTATTCATGAAACAATAATTTGATTAAAAGATTGTGATTAAATAACTTTACAATCTGTACTTTTTATCTTATAAAATCGTTTGATTTGTCTTGTTCTATTTCGGCTAGAGAGGAAATATACACTATTTTTATTTCAAAATTTCTATTGTTTTTAGTTTCTTTAAAGTACAATAGAACACCGCGTTTATTTGGTACACATTCAGTTTAAATTAAATAGCCACTTTATCATATCAACAAGTTTATAATTGGTCAATATATTCTAATTATTCATATACTACAACTTTGAATTCGATAGATATATTTAAATATAAGCCTTTATTAAGTTACTGTGCATACTTCTTTTAATACATTTTGAAAACGAGGATATTATCTAGTTTTAATGTAAAATAATAAAGTTATTCGCTTTTAATTTTTAATTTATATCAACACAGTTAATGACATAATAAAATTTTTGTCCAATGAAATTGTTTGTTCATATATATATAAGTCAATTACTTTCCTTTTTAATTACTATCAAAATAATGTTCTTAGTTCATACCGGAAGTGTTTTGTGATTCGTTGATGTAAGAATAGTAATTTAGTATTATCATTGGAGTATAATTATTTGGAAATCACATACGGAATAACTTGTCATCAAAGGATATAAATCTTTGACATATATCATTATGCATATGAAATATGCAAATAACAGAACAATAGGTC
>JAPDSC010092666.1:69971-97725 GCA_026290005.1 Latrodectus geometricus | reverse complement strand
AAATAAATCCAGTATTCTTCATTTGTTAATAAAAAATAATTACAAGAATATAAAAAGTCAATTATTAGCATTATGATTTATGATCATTAATAATAACA
The DNA here is from genome assembly GCA_026290005.1 of Latrodectus geometricus. Lineage (NCBI taxonomy): Eukaryota > Metazoa > Arthropoda > Arachnida > Araneae > Theridiidae > Latrodectus > Latrodectus geometricus. The sequence continues at coordinate 97,627 of JAPDSC010092666.1, read as the reverse complement.
TAAATATATAATAGTTACTTGTATAAAAAAAATCTGTCATTGAAGTAATAAATTTACTATTGAATTTAAAACTTCTTGTTCTCAGCGAAAGCGAAAATAGGCTTCTAATAATTTTTTTCTTCTTGGATATTTTAGTTCAGATTCATCTGTAGTCATTATTTGCTACTCAAAACTTATTCCTTAAATATCAGTGAATGTTTGAGTGATATTATTTTTCTGTGTTAAGCCGTTATACTTTGTGCTTAAAATGGATAATTTTTAGAAATCGGTATCTTGTACCACATGGAAAGATTCTGAAAAATCTATTTTAGACATTAATGCTAATTAAGTCTAAGTAAAAAATCAAGATTTTCCGTCTTTATATTTTTATAAACTATCTTATCATAAATTAAAATTATGATTACTGTATTTAAAATTATTGTTTTCAAATAGTTCTTGTTTTAATAGCTATTGCCATATATCTAAGCAAATTGTATGATGTCTAAAGTCAATTTAAGAAAAACACTTTTCTTGTGTCAATTCAGATAATTAGTCATAATATCTTTATTTCTGTCATCATTTGATGGAATTCTAGTTCGTTTTAGCTGACAATTTGCATTATTCATGCATTACTGTAATAAACTTTCTTAATTACCCTACAACCGATTCTGATTCATTATAGTGATTTAATTAATTTTGATTATAGTCATTATGGATAATTAATATATTGTCATATTTATAGTCATTCATTAATAATTATAATTAATGATTCTGAAATTTTTCTTGCAAAATAATGTCTATAAATGTGATAATGAACTCTTATAAATATTTCCTTGAAATTCTTATTTTTAAATTCCATGCAGTTATCACGTTTAAATCGTTTGCTCTGCCATGTCTAAAATATACAATTTAGAAAATGATTTAATAATTATGTACTCATTTGATTTTTGTAGAATAAACAAGTGGCATCTTCATCTCAGCAGACGATTCATAATAATTTGGTTATTTAGTTTTAAATTTTAGTAATATGTACTACACTTTTTCTGAATGTACTGCAATAAGATTTAACTTTTATATATACGATATAAAGTATAACGTTTATATAAACGATATGAGTATTTTTGCTTATGAATAATTCTGCACTTATTTTTTTGTGAAACAACATTTAACTCCCTGTTTTCTTACCCGCAAATTCTCAGTAATATTTTACTATGATGAATTTTTAAATTAGTTATTTGTTTTTTAATATATATTACAAAATTATATGGTGAATTTTGTTATAAAAATATAATAAATTACAAATTGTATATGGAATTTATTTTGTGCCAAATATATGCATTTGAGTAAATAATGTCTTGGACCACTATTTTTACGGAATGTGAGATTTGCAATTTCGATTTCAGTAGACGATTCTCAATGGACAAACGTCTTTGAAGCATGAATTTAAATAGAGCAACACTTATTGCTGAAATGACAAACAGTGAATGGACACTTTGACGTGTTTTGCAGGAACAGAAAAGCGCTTAAATGATGAATGAGAATACCTGTTTAAACAGAGCAAATAATTTTGAAATTTTTCAATGGTGTCATTGATCTTCAAAAAACTTTACGAAGAGATGATGCCAATAAATATTTGTAAATTGAAACAACATTGTGGAAAATACTTAATTCCCATTATTAATTTTGTATAAAATATATTTCAGCAATATAATATGAAAGTACCTATGAAACAATCGAAACCTTTAAATTTATTTTAATTCTTGTATATATTTTATGCAGTGCTTATTAGTTCAGTTTCTTAATGATATAATTATTTTATTTTTGAAATTTTTTTTTATTGTTTTCAGTTTTAAAAAGTGCTAAGGTTTGTTATTTTGATACTGTGTGATGGAGATCCTATTGGTCAACGAGCTATAAAACTTTTTAATATTTATCAGGTGTAGTCTTCAGAAATGATTTTCAATAAATTGATCATGTGTTTCAAAAAGGAAATTCAGAAGACTATCAAGCATCCATCCCAACAGACGTGGATGTAGAAAGTAGGAATTCAGTATTCTTCCCCCAATGATCAATAGTGACCGGAATTGAATTTGGGACCTTATATTCTGAAGTCTTATCATTGAATCGTAGTGAGCTCTGAAGTCTCTCTCTGTTTGACTAATAAAATTCTTATTTTGTTTGTCAACCCCTGGTGGTTGAATTCAGTATGTTTGCAAGGAACGGAATTAAAATTTTAATAGCATCTTGGTCTTTGTCAAAATTAAAATTATTTTCCATTTCAGATTAGAGTTTTTAATTGACTTCACTAGTAACTGATGCTGATTTGAACTCTCTGTAAAGTCACATATGCCGCAATGTTGTTGTCGTTGCTTATATGTCAAATCAGTTCCAGAAGGTTGTTGAGAGCCAAAAAGTCTAGGGAAAATAATAAGGGGGCGTTAAATCTTTCAAGCTAATGCAAGCCGGTCCAATGAAGATGGAAGGTCACAGATTTTTTTACAAATGTAGGGTAGATTTTTCTGCCACTATCAAAGAAAATACACATTAGGTGGACGCCTGTCTGTATAGAGCAGTCTGGGATGTATTTAATTTAAGTAATATAATATTGTACCTAACTTTTTTGTTTCAAGAATAAAGCCATAGGTTTTTTTTTTACTATGTTTTAAAATTATTATTTATGCGTATTCATTGTAAATGGGGGAAAAGCATATAACATTGGATATCTTCCCTTGTTTCTATATACTAAGTGCATAATTTTCTTTAAACAAAAAATAACGATATTCACTACTTTTACCTAATTTTTTTTTTAAAAAAAAGTAAATACACTTAAAAAAAGAAAAAGAAAAACATTGGTCTATTGTAGCGAGTGTGTTTATGCTTTTTTCTAATACGCCATCCTTGTTCGGCTGTTCAATATTCGAAAGGCTGTTCAGTATATATAGACTTACCATTAAATTATGATTATACCTTAAATTGATTATTAAACTTATTATTTTCATCCTTTCATTATTATCATTATTAGTTTACGTGAATTTAACTGCTTTTTAATCAACATCAACAGCCATAATATACTATAATGATAAAGGTCAGATTTTATTCCAATAATAAATTTTTTTTGTAACAGTTTTAATAAATGAAACATACATATGTGATTTCGATTAAAGCTGTTATAAAAAATATTATCACATACTATTGGAAAATAGTTTTATCTTCACTGTCATATAAATAAAGCGTATATGCACATTTACTATCATGATATATAAATATATAAGCAAATATATAAACGCATTTTTTTCTGGTCAAAAATAAATAGAATTGTAGTTAAGAATTTTTTCCCCTTTTTCTATTATACATTGAATTTTGAAAAATAATATTCTTTATGATTTACTATTTTAAAACTGTAATTAATTTAATTATATATAAATTTGAATGCGTTACCATTCATGCTATAAAGTGTTTGAAACTTTATTAAAAGCGTTTGATACTGATTGTTAAAAAGTCAGTAAAAGTGGAGCGTTACACGATAAAAACAACTTATTTTCACTGTTAAACAATATTTTAAGGTAACAGAAGTACGGATGTTACAGTTCAGTGATATAAATTGGGCCCCAAGATCATGAGATTTAATACCGTTAGATTTTATTTATGCGGTTATTTGAAAATAAAGGTCTATGCCAACAAGCCCTCAAACACATGAGCATTGAAAAAAAGGAAATTCAACACTGCATCAATTAAATTCAGCTACATTTATGCAAAATGGTTAAGGAAAATTTCGATAAAAAAGTATCTGTGGGCCCCAAAGTCAGAATATTTTACCCCTGTGTTATTCCATGCATAACTCTGTCCTGTATACTTCACGAAGCAATAGAGAAATAATAATTTAAAGAAGACAAAAATGCTTTATATTTAATTTAAATCTTGAGTTAATTTTAGGACACAATAATAACATTGGATAATGGGAATAAAATGAAACAGAAATTTATAAAATAAAAAAGAAGCATTTTTTTCGCAATAACAAAAAAAATTTCTTTTTCAAAGAAGTTTATTGTATATGGATTTCTTCATAAGAAAACTTCACTGAATAACTAAAATGAGGTATGATTTTCAGCATTATTTAGAAAAGATATTTTTCAAATGGAATTAATCTTTAATTTGTAGAATAACATCTATTACTTAATATGAAGAATACATTTACTCGCATCTAAAATAAGATTCCATCTTTAGAGTTTCGAACAGAACTTTTAATCTTTAAAGTAAGCTTTGAATAAAATATGTATGTAACGACAAGGCTGCCTCTTCCTTATCTTCATACAACAAAATTCCACATGTTGCTTTCGGAACTCGTATTAATCATTTCGTCGACGTGAAAACACGTCAGCCGCAATTTGTCAGTGGAAACTTATCAACTCAAATCACTCCCTTTTCTGATGAAATTATATTTGTCGTCACTGACCAGCCCGCCACCCCCTGCTGATGATGTTCATCCAGCGGTGCGTAACCGATGGATATTCACGGACCTCGTGTGCGGTTTATAGGGCGGAACGGATTGAGAGTTTCGAGACTGTTTCAATTGTGGTGACGGCCCACCCACACCTTTACCACCCTTTCTCCCTTTGTCGAGGATTTTCGGAGATAACCGATAAAAAAAGAAATAATACCTCTGTATATAGACATTTCCGAATGAGACATCCAAGAGACCACATTAGGCTTATTCTGATAGTTCATTGTGGTCATTGTTACAGCCACAGTTAATCTGAAATGACGTTAAAAAAAAAAAAAAAAAAAAAAAAAAAAACAATCCATGCAAATTTGAAATGAATTCTTATTGGAATGTAATCGAATGATTCCACATTAGGAAAACTACAATTTTTTGTAAATTTATTTTAAAAATGCAATAAGGTGATTTTATTTATTCTGATTTTGAAGTCGTATATGATTGAAATCAAAGAGAAGTTGGTGGTGAAAAAAAATAACAGTTAGTTGCAATTTGATTATTCTTTTCATTAAAATGTAATTGATAGGACTCTACCTATAACAATTCTTCATTATTTGTAAAACTGCATTTTAATGTTCACACATACAATTTTGCTTTAAAAAATAAACTACAAAGGCAAAAAATATATTTTAGTAATGTTATAAAAGACATCTTGCAATGCCATTATTTGGAGATATGAGAAGATAAACTGAAGAAGGAATATCGATAGAAGGGGGGAAACATTTTTTGTGTAGCTTTTATAAAATATTTTAACAATTTTGAAGTTAGCAATGTCTAAAAATAAATATCAATTATTAATAACTAAGATAAGTGTTAATTGATTTCTTTTGTAAGCATATGTGTAATTGGAATAACTATTTCAATACTCTTAAGCAACTTTCTCAACCATGAGAAATCTACTTTCATGGATCCCTTCTCATCTTGAAATCTTTTGAAATGAAACTGCATACCTTTCGGCCCAGGAGGGTGCCTCTGATATGGTGACTATAAATCATTTTTGACCTCCTCTAAAACCTGATAAAAATCTCAGATCAAAAGATATGTAAAACTTCTTCAAGTCACCCCTGGTATAACAGGCAGACTCCAGGTGGTGGTGGTGATGGTAAATATAGACGTTGATTATCATTCAGTCCTACTATTATCAGGATCGCAAGTGATAAGTGTTTTTCTTTTGATCATGAGCAGAAGACCCATCCGAAGTACAGCAACTGCAACTCCGTGCAGTTGATCACATGTTGACCTATGCAGATTTCGATAGGATTGAACTTTTTAACAGTGTCTTCATCTTGTTTGAGATTTTGAAAGAAGAGACACTAATCTTGACTCACAAGTAAAGCTGCCACTACAGTTGTTCGTAGATGTTGAAATTTATTTCCTTCGCATAAACTCCACTTTAGAAAATCTGTACTCTATTTACATAAACTATTTTAGTAGAATAATAAACATGCACTCGTATATATACGTTACATATAATATTTAAATAACACATGGTTTTAGTTTTAATGGTTAGTTTTGGGAGCTATATGCTGCCAAACATATGGACGGTTTGGCGAGAAAACCGTTCCTTAACTGAAATATATCAAGTTCTTTTTCTTCATAAATGCTAAGTATCACAAAAATCTTAAGATATTTTGAGATTAAAATGATCAAATCAATTTTTATACCTCACAGTCTGTTCTTTCATTTATAATGTATTTATCAGTTATGCCGTAAGAATTTGTGGTTTTTACGCAATATGAATAGTAAATATTTAACTAAAGGAATGGTAATTCTTTTTCACATACATTTTATTCAATTCAAATCTTAAGAAGACATTCAATGCCTTTCATTTCTCCTTTCCTATAAAGTATAAACTAATGTTATGAGTTATCGTCTGTAACTTACCACTCATTTTGATTCTAAAAACATTTTGTTGGAAATAAAGAATCGATTTCTTAAACTTTATATCGCCAACATTCGAAGAATTCAAATATTCCATAATGGATTTTCGTTTTCTGCTGACAACAATGAATTTCGCAATTCGAGCATTAAGTTTAGCGTAATTCATACTGTTTTGATGCTCTCGCTCTTTGTCCAACAGTGCATGATCTCGATTTGTTGCCTATTGTTCTTTGTTACGTTTTTTTCGTTTCTCTGGAAAAATATATCCGAATTAATCTTTAGAATCTTATTGTGTTTTCTGAGGCATTTTCATCTCTAGTTTCGATTGTGACTTATGATTGATGTAAAAAAAATAGAAACATTATACTTTCTCTCTCCTTTTTTTCTCGATGATAAATTCGAATTCCGAACATATTTCGCACATATTCCAAAGAAAATATTTTTATTTTCTGACAATAACGTGACACTCATGCGCAAAAGTATATTTAACGAAAGCTTGCACGCATTTTCTGAAAAAGAAAAGTGAGAATTTAGAGCAATCGTACAAAATTGAATCCAGAAAGTTTTCGGAATTTTAAAGTAAAGACTCATGTGAAATTACAACTAGACATTGTATTTTTCGAAATCTTATGCAGTAAGTTATATTCTGATTTATATTGTCGATTAATTTTTGCTTTAAGCTCTTAAAAATCATAATAATTGTAATCACAGTTTTATGGACGGAATTCATAAAGACAATGTAACTTTTTTAAAAAACAGCCCTCTTTTTTTTTTTTTTTTTTTTTTTTTTGGTAGGGGAATATGTTAACTGAATTGATAATTACTATATTACTATGAATTAATTAATTAAGATGCTACAATATTTTTTAAGAAAATGCTAGTACTTCCATTAAGAAATTTTACTTTGAAATTAGAATTTTAAAATAAATTGATAAATAAATTAACAAATTGTATTTTAAGTATTTACTTTGTTATAACTTTGTCTTAAATATATTTTAGTCATTGTTTTTGTGAACATTATACTGCTGTATTTCTTTATTTCATTTAAAGTAATGATTTTTTTAATAATTTATTATAAGCTATTCAGCTTTTAATAAATATTTTTGACTATCATTCATTTTTGAAATCAGATTTCAAAAATGAATGATTGTGAAAAATATTTAACAAAAAATAAATAAATTAAAATAAAAATGAATAGCTAACCCAAAGAATTACAAAATTATTTTATATTTTATGCAAATTTAATTTTGAATATTATTTAAAAATGGAAAAGAGTTGTAATGCATGTCATCATACATTAGTTGGGCTATTATTGTTGGTTATTGATATTAATTAGCTCTAAATTAAAGATTACTTGTATAAGAATAAATCATTTTAAAAAGTATTAAATATTCTTTTATTTTGAAAGCAAATAATTTTAAATTATAAGAACATGATAATTTTGATTTAAAATTTCGTGATATTTAAAGCAATATTAGCAATAAAAGAACAAAATTTAATTAAATTTTAATTAACAAAAATAAAAATTATTATGACTCAATATATATTCGCGTAATAAGTTATCTTAAGTTGACTCAAGTATAGGAGTCAACTTAAATATAAGTTTTAATGAAAATTGGAATCTTAAAATCTGCATGAGGCTAAAATTAATGTTGTATAAAATAATGTAGTAAAATTGTCTTTTTGCAGATTCAAATCCAAAAAATACACAATTAGATATTTCCCAGTTTCTTTATATTATGTCACCTAATTTCAAGAGCTATATCTTTAGCAAAAATCTTATATCACAGTTTTTCCAGGTGCATAAACTTAACAGAAAGTCAATTCTATCTGTTCTTGATCCAATATGCCAAATAAACTGATAAAACGTTTCGTCTTTTCCGCAAACGATCACGAATTTTTCATCCAGAAATCACAAAACGACTATCATCTGCCATGCCGGATCCACTTTGTTTTTACGTTTTTAGTGAATGGCAACAGTTTCGCTATCCTAAAGGCAAACACAGTTGCGCCAAAACTGTGTTTTCGGGTCATTGATTCTGAAAACAGATTCTTTTTCTACTAGCTAATTTTTCGGATTGATACTTGCCATTTTCTTTTTCTTTCTTTTCTTTTTCACTTTTCTTTAATCTATATGAAGGCGTGTGGATAGCAAGTGATCATGATTCGATTATAGCTTTAGTAGGGAAAAGAGGTCCTCATCCAAAGTTAATAAGTTTACAGAAAATTATTAACAAATTGGGGCACAATCTAATTTATTTTATTTTTTTGTGGAGATTGATTTGGCAATTGCAATTACATAGATGAAAAGTCATGGATTTTTCAGAAAGAATTTAAATGAATATTAGGTTATAAGTGACAGAAAAGACAGCTTTTTCTGTCATTAAAAGAAAACTGTGTTGAATATTTCATGTCAAGGAGACGTGAAAATAAAATTAAACATCGAATTTCAATTCAGCTCTAGAAGAAATAATATCACTATTTTACTGTCAATTTTTAAAATCGGACAACATTGGTAAATTTAAATTTTTTATCAATTTAGCGTCATTTATTGTGTACACACGCAATAATGATTTTCTTTTCGATCTTGAAAATTTTGAACTAAATTATCAATAATTTGTTTTTCTTTATTGAAAATATAGAAATAGATAAATTAGAATTTATAAATAATAATATAAAATTAATATTTTAAGCTATTTTTTTATTTAATTTCGGAAAGTCAAATTCAATTTATTTACAATACCTTATATGAGATGCATAAAAAAATAAAACGTTATTATTAATTAATTATATTTATATTAATTAATTAACGATGCTGTTCTGTATATACGTTATATTGAATAGTATTATTATTTCAATATGCTTATAGGTGACTTTAGGGATGCCATATTTATTTACATTTCGGCGCCTACCTTGGCGTCAAAAAATCAAAAGGTACTCTTAAGTAAACTTTTACTACTAAATGCATCAAACTGCACCGTAGTTTTGAGCCCTTGTCAAGTAAAGTGGTCTACTCCTGGTTCAGTCTTCTCTTAATTAGCTTAGTTAGTTCCAGAGCAGATTATTAACTTAATATGATAGATCATTCTCATAATAAGATGACGGAAGAAAAATTTACATTTCTTAGCCACAAATTTCGATTGCTATAATATCGTTTATAGTATAAAATTACTTCTCTGATTTCACATAGACGATGGCTCTATATCTCTGTAAAACAAAGACTGATTGGCATCCCAGGCCCTTACATATACGGATTTGTTAATCACTCATCACAAACTAAATTTGGACTTATCACAGCTGCAAAAGAAATTCGCAACCTAATGTATCTGTACCCTTGAGGATAACAAATGGACTAATTGCAATTGCACGGACATACTATTGATGATAATAATAATTATAATAAAATGAATATGTGAAGGTAAAATATAAAATGTTGCTGAACTTTGATTTACGAAGATATCTATTTGGAAGTTCTATACTTATAGCGATGATTTATAAAAGGAAGAAAAAGGAGAGCTATGCTGAAGTATGTTTTATACTCCCTAACAATATTTTTTCTGCTTAAAAAAAAAAAAATACTTTCGACCTTCGACATAGTAATGATTGATAATTAAAGTGTATAGGCGAGCAAGAAGTTGGAAATGTTGTGCTACAAGTTCACTCCATGGAATTTTATCAATGTTATGGTATTGAATAATATCAGCACAGGCTGTTGTATTTTAAATTTAATTTAGCTTAGAATTTAACTGTATAAAATATATACTATGGTTGTATGGAGGAAACCGTAAGGTATTATTTCTGTGGCAGATCAAAATCTTAGTTTAAGGTACCTGAATGCCAGGTGCTACTTTGAATTCGTGTATCTTGGTTCTACAAAATCTTCTTTAATTCGGTTTCCTAGGAAAGTTAGCTTTGTTACCAGGAATACTTCATGGTCGAAATACTGTAGTCGATGGCATGTTGCTTGATATGAGAAGCTTCATGCATCCCGTCACAGATTGAATAATGGGAACACCATCATAATTATATCGCTTTCAAGATTGTCAAGTAGGCTATAAGGCATCCAATATTTTAATGGCATAATTGGCTTACTTTCAGGAAATTTTAAGACCGATTATGTAAAAATATAAATCTTTCATAATTGTTACCTATTTTACACAAAGCTGGTCGTTCAGTAGATTAGAGTTATATGACAAAAATCAACATTCCCTGAGATTGAGAATTGAATTATTCGTTGCATGTACCACAGGGACTATTAACCAACGTCCTAAGTCTGTTGCATGGCATTTCAGAGTCTACTGGTATTAACTGTATTCAATGAACTGACTTTTCAGGGACAGTGGATCCCATGAACTTTCAGGAAAGGACTTTTCATGGGATTCACTGACGCAAGGGAAAAAACACGGAGAACTTCCCACCTGATAAACATGAATATTGAGTTATTTGGTTACTTATTTGGAAACATGTTTAAAAACTCAAATGAGGAGATTAGATTTTTACCAATCTGAAATCTTTTTTTTTTTTTTTTGTTTTAAGAAATGCAGTTTAATTGTCTAAACGTTAAGCATTATATAGTTTTAGTAATAATAATTTTCAAAGAGGAATTTATACATTTAATAAAAAGTTTTCATTTTTGTACGACTCAATTATATTTGGTCTTTCTTAACTTTTTCTAAATTATAAAAGTAAAACATTTTGTTAAATAATGATTAGTTAATATATATATATATATATATATATATATATATATATATATATAATGTACATTATTTTAATCCTCTTACAACTCTCAAAATATTATTCATTCACAATAATTAACTATTCAATGAAATATTCATAAATTATTAATAACATTCTTTACAAAACTATTTCCATTTTTTAAAGTATTATAAACTATGTAAAAAGCCAGAAATTATTAAAGATTTTTCTTTTGGAAGACAAAACTTTCTAATATATAGAATATATAGACAGAAATGAATATCGCGATATTTTTAACATTGCTGAATACTCCTTTATTTCCAAATTCTTTTAAATGGAGTATTGAAATAAAGAAGATTTTGGTACCGAACAAGCCTTTTTATAAAGGAAAAATCAATGTTCAGTGCTAAAATGGAACTTATTTTTTACATCTGTCTCTTCACATACTTGAAAAAGTTTCAAGATTTATTGGTAGATATAAAAATGCTTTAATTACTTTAATTAACAGGAACTTCAGAGCTATATTGAGCACTATTTATTGGTAGATTATTCTTCGAGTACTAAATAAAGAAACACACCATAATTCACCCTCCGCTAAATGTCATGCCACTTTCTTCTCGCACGCAACATTTTTCAACGGTCGTTAACACGATTTACCACATGGGTTGAATGAAAGTTGCGACAAGTTTATGATCATAATCACCTTTCCACTAATTTCGCATAGAATAGAGATTTTATGGTAATCTACAGCTTGGCAATGCATATATCAATCGCTCTTATCTATAGGCACTGAATAGCTTTAAATTAATAAGTCTTGTGTATATGATGAAGTCATTAAGTACCTAATATGGGAAGGTATTTAATGCCTGTTAGGCATTACAGTTTCAGTTGCTGGAGATCGATCAAACTGAGTAAGTGCTCTGAAGTCTAGAATGTCCAATGGATTATGTCAACTGCAATTTTGACGGTAGAATGATCTTCTGAAGAAGGAATATGCATTCTTTAATGAATAAAGCTCTAATTGGTGAGATAAATGGCGGCAACGATTTATGTAGCATATGATACTATCTATAGAAAGATATGATTTGCATCGAATGGAATAAAAATGGCGGCGTCGCGTGCGATTATATTTCAAAGAAATATTTCTCGTCTTGAAGGTTTCTTAGTGAAGTACATCTAGGATTATAATAAGGTATTGTTCTGCGTTCAGGCAGTTTAGAAAGCTAAGTACGTCTTATAAGACTAATTAAAGGATAGCCGCTGTATATAATTGACTGTGAACTATTGGCGATATTTTATAATTGTTGTTTGTTTAAATTGTGTTCTTAGAAATCGCAAAAGAACGATGTGTGTATTTGCTTTTCGTAAACTAATTTATAGGGAGATTTAAATACAGCAAAGTTAATAATAATACATTTTTATTTAAAATTTTTCTGGTTTAAATAAATCAGGAAAATACTAAACTTAAGAACTATTTAATATAATTAATCAATTTTAATGTATTTATTAATTAAAAATAATGAATTCATTGACAAAACTCATATTTCAAGTTAATATTTCTCAGATTTTTACATTAAAATAATTTTGAATGTTGTTTTAAACAAAATATTAAAGCTAACGCTGTTTTCAATTTAAAAAAGGGATTAGAAAAGTAATATATAATATAAAGTTTAAGACTAAATCATTTTTATAGGGTAGAGTAGTCCCACATAATCATATTTTTTGAACAATACCCGTTACTTTCCTTTTTCATAAAACATAACACCTGTTATAAGTGCTCTAAGACAAACGTAAACTACCTCATTTCTTCATTTTGGAATAAATTCTAAAATAAAAAAAAGCAAATTTCTATTTCGAGGTGAAATCTAAAATTATATTTGAAATTAAAAATGTCATTAACGGAAATATACTTCATACTTTCCAGGTTTATAATAGATCGTTAAAAATCATCGTTCCATAGATGCATTACATGAGTAAGAATGAGATGAATACATAAAACTTTCTTCTTTCCAAATTATATAAACTGGTAAAACATGTTTATTTTAATTGTAAAATTAAGAGCCCAGCCCTTAAGAGTATTTATAATTGGTGTATATATATATAATTTGTCAGTAATTGAACAATTTCGTTTCAATTAAGTGCATTTTAACAACTTTTAAGAAATAAGTAGTACTTTTCTAAAAAATTGATAAATACTCTTAATTGAATCTGAACCAGTTGGAAACGTAATAATTCAATTACGGATTCGTAATGTATATAATTTTTGTAGCAAAAATTAATCTTTGATAGTAATTAAAATGAAAATGAGCAAAACTAAATTATCAGTTTTTGCAACCATGTATATTATTTCATTTCCAACAAACAACTATACTAATAATGGACCAAAATTATCCATCTTTAGCATAGTTGTGAATCTTATTGTAGTTAGAAGTCATATACAGAAATTTGTATGCAATCTGCCTTATACAATAAATGTGATACGTGGTTGTTCAAAGTACATAAAATACAAAATTCATTGTTACCAGAGTTTTTAAATTAGTAAATGACTTCAATAAACATATGCATAATGAGGGTGTATTTATACATACATACTTATAAATTTAGTATTGTCATAAATAGGTTCTAGTCAACAAAAAAGCTTATTACAATTCTTTTTATTATTTCAATTAATTTTAATAATTTAATATATTATATAAATTAGTCATTTACATTAGAGGTAAATATCATGTATGCTAATTTTTGGCGATTTCTTTTAATTTTTGTATTTATTTATCATTTTTTATAAATGAATTCAAAAGTTTTGATCACTCATGCTGTCTCATGAAATCTTTCAACTGATGTGGATACTTTAAAAAAGTGCTTGGCAATCTAAATAAGCAAGGATTTATTAAATTTTCAAACATGATTTCTACTCCACAGTACATGCCTATGTGTAAGCCACACTAGAATGCATAAAAATATATGCATTTAAATTAACATTTGGACCACAGAAACACAATTTTCTACTGACAGTAAAACATCAATAGTTTTTAAACAGTGGAAGAAATTCAAATTGGGACCTTTCAATCTGGAGAACGTGTTCTTACATTGATCCACAGTAAATCTGAAGCCATATTAAAGTACATCATATTTTTCAATTATAATCAAAAAGAATAATTAATACTGATTCATAGTATTTAAAAATTAAGATAAATTAACATCTGTTAAATGTGAATTCTTATATTGCCATGTTCTTTTACAATTAATTAGTTAGCTAATAACATTTAAATGTAAACAAAAGCATACACACATATGCTAGCTATCTACAGACAAAACTATCGTTTGAATGAAGAAAAATTAGTTTAAATTTTCTTCCCCACGAGACCACTTGCGATCTGAAAGGGGATAAAGCTTCCGATGTGGTATATGGTATTATCAGTTTTTGTCATGAGGCAGAAGTAGTGGCTGTTCTTCGCTCAACTATGCAGAATATTATAAAATGTATTTCACAGTATTATACGTAAAAGGTTCAACTTGTGCAGAAATCACTACTACAAGATTTTGAGACTCAATACCTGTTCTAGTTTAGTTTCTAGCTCGCCTTAAGTTTAAGAATGGCCATGGAATGTCCTCCTCAATTCTCAGTGAGTAGAAAGCAAGAAAGTGCAGTTAGATGCTTAGTTCTCTGGCATCTAATCCAACAATGCATAGATTCTATTCATCTTGGATGTGTTTGTTCGTAGTGATTCGAAACCCTATATAAGCCTGAAGTATCGATGTAATCAGCTCTGTGCAAAATGTAAAACCTAGCAAGCAAAAGCAAAAGTTTTTTCCCTTTCCTGTTTTAAAGTCATACAATTATTACGTTACTTTTCATATTTTAAGTAAATTTTTTGTTTTTTTATATCTGCGTTATAAAAACAATGAAGGTAATATTAAATAGTTAATATAATTTGTACATTAACGTCCTTGTAAATTTGCACACAACAAATCCTTAATAGAAATATGAAATTAAAATGTTTGTGCAGTTAAAATCTACTAAGATATCTTTCCCAATTTTAATATTTACTTAAATAAATAACACTTTTAACTTGATTTTTTTTTCATATTTTTTGGTTAATTAAAGTTTTTTTAAGCATTGTATGTGCACATCACATCACAAAATATTTTTCCTCTTGAAGTTGAGTAGCGCCAGATTAGAGGAAACTGCGCCGTTTTACGTGGTAAAAAAAGGAAATTGATGGCAGCAATAACCAATCACATTGAAGTAAGTTAAATAATATGAATAAATAAATAGTATTACAAGAACATGAAAAATGTGACATTGAAATTGTCCGTCTGACTTGGGTAAATATCTGAGAAAGGCTTCTGGAATGTTTTGCAGATTGATGTAAAAGTGATGCTTACCTTTCACCAGGTGAGATTTTTCTTATTCTTTGCTTTCTCAGCATCTGACTATCGCCAAATTCTTAGAACTAGACAAAATATGCAAAAACACATGCCAAAGTAATAAATTTTCATATTTAAAATTACAAAAGTAACTAGAAAGAGCACTTTATGTCCCACATGGAATAACATGACTATGGGAAATTTTTTTATATGGATAGATACATTGGTAAGAATTAGTGTCGTTCAAAATCAAAATAATTTTATTATGATAAAAATTATAAAGAATCAATGAAATAAGTGTTAAAACAATATGATGTTTGGTTACTTCGCATTGAATTATTTTCTTAATTTTTCTGTTTTTCTGGATGCCGTTAAATTTAAATATTTTTTTTTCTATTTCTGATGTACATAGCATCGAAATGTAGATAATTTGAAAGTCAAAAATTGTTTTAAAGTAAAAATATAAAAAAATTTTGACATTCAAGTGAAAATAACGCATTTTTTATTATTTGGTAAACATTTTACAAATACAGCATCAATTAATTCAATAATATATCAATGGAGATTCCAACTTTATTATTAACATTTTATTACTAGTTATAATGTATCATTATTAAACTATTACGTCAAATTAAAACTAAATCATTAAATTTTTTAAAATTTTCTGCTTACCATCAATGAAGTTTCTTGCAGTGTTTTTACAAATTCATGTGTTAGGGGTTTAATAGTAATAAACATGTATATGCATGAAAATATAATTAAAACTTTCATATGAAAAGAATGAGAATAAAAAAATACTATTAAAAAATTAACGTAAAAAGTATTATTTTTCGCTCTTATTTAAGATAATAGAAGAGCTTTTTTAATTTTGTAAGTTCTGACCGTGTCAGTTTTAACATGTTTCTGTCTTGTAGCACACGTGCGCTCGCGCGATTTCATTACTATTTGTTTTTGAATACATTTATAGTCTATTAATGATAAAAAAAAAATTTAAATAAGGTAGGTATATAATATAGGAAAAGATACTGTTGGGGGTATGATAAAGAAGGGATAGGCTCTAGCTATAGTGAAGACTTGTATATGATCTTTTTATAACCCTTGTCAATCGTTGAAAGAGCGGCTCTAAAACTATTACGAATTTTCTTTTTTATCTTTCTAAGAATCGACATCCAATCCTTAAATTTCCGAGTTTATATCCAAAACGATTAAATCTTGCATCTTGAAAGTATTTTTCGAATCACATTTAATTCACTTAAACACGTTTTAGAAATGTGTCCGAAAAGAAAGATGAAAAAATTGTTGCAGCGTAAAAAGGTAAATTGATAACGTCTAGCAGTGTTTGAATAAGAAAAAAATAACTTTTGTCTCCAGTGTTGTAATCCTTTTTTTATTTTTGGTGATAAGTTTTGTCTTTACTTGTTGGAAATCTTTATGGCTTCTGCAGACGATTACGAATTCAGATTTAGCTTGCTAAAAAACTAACGAAACAGAAATCATTTTTGTTGAACCGTTTTGGCCTTCGCTTGCTACTTTCTCAATTTTTTTGTTTTATTGTACCTTATCCATTCAGAAATGCACGTCGACAACACAAGAACTCTTTATTTAAAAGGGAAAAGAACAAAAAAAAAAGTATTTTTTTCGAATTCCTTGGAATGTAGTTTTTTGTTTCTCTTCAGAATTCTCTTTTGTCTTGTGGAGGAAGACATCATAGCGAAATCGTCTGCTTTCTAAAAATGTTTATTTCATTACTGAATAGAATATGTTTTGTCAAGGCCTTTTTTTATAATTCGAAAGGCTTTTTATTTATTTGTCAGCTACTGCTTTTGTTGAAGAGAGCATTTATTGCGTGTTATTGCTCGTGAATAATATATCCTAAAATAGAGGAATTTGAAAAACGCCGGTTATATCAATATCGACCTTTAACTGCGCTCGCCTGTCTAATTGTTCTGAAATGAAGTGAAAAGGAAAAATTTCCATCATGTGACAAGTTATGTTTCTTTAATAATAATCATTTTTAAAAGTGCTTGACACAAGAATAACTATGGCACAATTCAATTTTAAATAAGCATATGTATAACTATACAATTTTAATATATATTCTTTTCTTTGTGCTTTTAAGAAAGTGCCTGATATAAAAAGTTATGTATGATAATAATTACAGTAACAAGTGATGTATAATGATAGCTTTTAAAGAAGCATTTCTTATCGGCATGAAAAAATAATTTTAATCTTTGTCATTGCACTTTTAAATATTATATCTTAAATTAATTCTATAGATAAAAGGGAACTAAATAATGTTATAATCTATATATATATATATATATATTAGCTTGGGGAAAAAGTAATCCATTATTTTTTCGGTAGACGTCTGTAGTGATCGATATCTCGTGAGGTATCTATCAAACAATTTCAGATTTATGCTCGTTGGAAAGGTGACATTTGTCACTAAAATATCCTCTTGCGGTTTTTTGTTTGATTAATTCAGTTACGAGTACAAGGTTTTAAAAATGGAAGACAACAAACAAAAAATTCGATACATTTTCGTTTTTCTCTTGTAACGGCGAAAAAGATAGCCGGTGGCTAAAATTGCGAAAGGTGTTTATCGTCCTATATAAGACTGTAACAACCAGTTACGTACAATTTTTGTTTCGTTGATTCCGTTCGGGTATTTTTGATGTTAGAGATACACCTCGAATGTGGATACAACATCGTTGAAAATGTCTATAAAATATCAAACATGATCGAAGTTAACCGCATGTCAGCAATCGTAACGCGCAAGACCTAAAAATCTACATGAAAGCTGTTTTAAACCTTTTTACAAAGTGAATCGATAAGAAGTTACGTAAAGTTCACGTAAAAATAATGGATTTCTTTTTCCCCAAACTAATATATATATATATTATTTCATTATGCACATGTATATTACATCCATATAAAATTGCAACAAAATATTCTAACAAAAATATTTTTGGTATTCTTATTATTTGCACCATTTAAATAATTTGGGTTTCTTTACTTCAATACAATTTCATATAAATTGTGATCACTTAAAATCATTACCATTCTACAGCAACTGGAGATTCTAAATTTAAAAAATGAAAACTATAGGAATTAAGATTTTTTTTCACGTGTGTACACAAAAATTACAAAGAAAACCCAGGTTGTTTTAGTTTTGATAAGAAGAAATATAAGACTAAAATTAAAAATTTATATATATATATATATATATATATATATATATATAACATGAATTCTAACTGAGTAATAAACTTTATATTTCTATTATTTGCTAAATTTTTTATTTTATAAGTTTTTATTAGTAATTTCAATAAGAAATCTAAAATTAAGTCTTATATTTTGTTACTATGGGAAACAATGTTAGGAAAACCTATAATGATTTCGTAACCGATAATATCTGTTCATGTGCACATTGCTAAGAATATTTTTCTGTGGTAACCTGTATCTGTTCAGACTAGGTACATTTTGAGAATCTCTTATTTCGGGAAGGTCGCTTTGACATTCATTGTTTTTATAACGGCATTGTTTTGTTGGTATGAAGACAATGTTTTATGTTAATTCCATGAACAATATTTTGATAATAATTGCATTTCTGCAGCTACGTCATAAAACGAAAATGTATTTATATTTGATATTTTTTGTTGCTATCATTTTCCCATTTTTTTAATTCTTTTTTCTTTTTTTTTCTAGAAATCTTTTCATGGATTGCTTAGGAGCTATTTAAAGTGAGTAAATTACTTTAAATATAAAATTTGTTTAATAATGTACAAATGTGTAAAATCTACAAAATTGTTAAAAAGAACACTGTCAAAAAAGTACATAAATAGTTTTTATCCATAAAACTTTTAATTCATCCTCAAAAAGAATAATTTATTTTTAACATTCTAGTGAGGTATTCCATTAATTTTGGAAAATCATTGTGGCTAATTTTGTCGCCTAGAATTTTACCATTCAGTAATCGATGTTTTTTATAAATGGAATCAAACATTTTTCCATTTGCACACCATGGTGTACTTAAAAACGTCATATTTTATTCAGTGAAACTACAGTTAATGCACTCATTTTCGCTTTCTATCTACATTCCCAACGTGAACAGATTTCATCAGTTTAACTGTCAACTGCATGTTCACATTATGTTCGGACACAAAAGAAATGTTGCAAATGCACGTTGCAATTCGATGCATATCAGCTCAGATTTGCGGGGGCGTTCTTTTTTTATGTAGAACATGCACATCCGTTGATGTTCCATTATCTGCTCGTATTGTAATTTCACCAACACAATAATTGTTCTGTTTACCCTTTTTAAGCACATGATTCCGTGCTATGTGAGCAAATGAGCGAACAGAGAAAGAGATAATGCATCAACAAGAGAGAAAGAGGGGGGGGGGAAGAGAATAGAATATTTAATGAAGAAGGGGTAAAGTAAAATCTCTTTTTTTCGGAAAATATTTTCTTAAAACTTTAAAATAAATTATATTGCATGATAATTTCTTTTAATTGGAGAATAATCGAAAATAAGAGATATATAAACCTTTTATTTAATTTTCTAAAAGTTATTTTTGTAGCAAGTCCATTTGATTTTGATCTGAAAAGTGTTCAGATTAGAAGAATTTGAAAACCTATATAAGCAAAAATGAAAATTGCAGACAGTTAATTTTACTGAGACAAATGATTTCAAAATTCTGTCTTACTGTAGACAAAAGAAATTATAATGTATTCTATTTTCTTATGTATCTGAAAATAATGATTTTAGTTTGTCAAATTTGTAAGTAATCCTTTCCAGTCATAAATATTAAAAAAGTACTTAGTCAAAATTTTAATTTAAGTTCAATGTCATAAATAAAATTATCTAATAAATTAAAAACGATCTCAAATATGTTTTTTTTATTAATTTCTAATTTTTTTTTCTGTAAAATATGCAAAATTAATTTTAATAAAACAAAATCCATTGTATTCATTTTCTTTTTACTTTATTTATAAGATAAAAGACTGTTTGGCTTTTGCTTCAATCGAATTTACATCTGTCATGAAATAAAGGGTTAAGAATTTTTATGATTGAAACACAGGCAAAAAGATTAAAAAACAGCTCTAAAAAGATATTTAAATCTATTGTTGTTTCAGTTACGTCATAATTTACAGAACATAAGGACTTATTTATTGTACCTTACAAAACCTTATTGATATAAGCAACAACCAAATTTTTAATTCACATGAAGAGGGAAAATTTGGTCAACTAAAATATCAAATGATAAAGGATTTAATCTATTGCGGCATTCTTGATTTATAATACAGGAAAATGTAAAAGAATATCACTCGTTTTACTTCGCGTTCATTTTTATGAGACAAGCTCCAATTTTTTTTTCTTTTTTTTTTTCAGGCAGACGATATTTTTTGTTCTAATTTTAACTTTCTGTAGATTTGCTCCGCTGAACTTGAAAAAAAGTTCTTTTTGCTTTTATTTTTCTACAGTTTCACTTTCGCTAGCAAAACTTAGAAGGGATTATTGGATTTAAGATGAAAACAATAATTTGCAGTGTTTTCGGCAACCGCTTCCTTTCTAATTTTGAGATTTTCTTTTCCTTTCGATGGAAACAACTAATAAAAATGATTGATTATGAATAGTAGTTGAGTACTGTAATCTAGTCACCGCTGTAATTAAGCGATTTTCTAAATCTGGGAAGAAATATGTTTCTCTGAAAAATAAATCAAGTCATTACTTTGCAATTTCACGCTAAGCCATGAAGAACATGGAATTAAATACTTGTGATTATTTATGGAAGCAATTAATTAAATTAAATGTAAAAATTTGAAAAATGATTAATTTCTAAGAATTAAACCTTTCTGTATTTTTCCTTAGATTTAATTAAAGAAAATTTTGTACATTTATTTTGTTCGTCTATACAAAATCTTGACTAGTTAGTTATAAGTATACAAGTTATAAACTTAAACTTAATGAATTATTAAATTACTAAGCATTGATATTCTTGATGCCACAAATCCGCTCCTGGTTAGAATCAAAATCGAGTAGTTTTTATAAAACCGGTATTATGTTATGTTTGTCGATATCCTTGATTTGAGAGCAGATATAACATGCAAGCATGTATATAAAATGTAATAGAATCGTAAGTGTTTATCACCAATATTCAACTAATTATGTGATGTGGAAAACATAAAGCACTATGCTTTATTCAAATAATTGTTTAAAGATACAATATACTATTCGATAAGTTTAAAATGATATTTTAAATCGTCTTTAAGAAAATTAGACTAACAACTTTTTATTTTCCTAAATGACATTAAGTACATATTTTCTTTCTGTTGGAAATCTGGCTTCAAAAGCGACGAGCTTAAATCTCGTCGATTCAAATCTACTTCCTTCCAAGTAAGAAGAGATTAATTAAATTCCTCGACATGGCCGATTGATTCCGTATTTTTATTAATATTTTGACTCCCTCTCTTCTTGGCTTGACCAATAACGTTCATGCAAATGTTGTTATTTGTTCTGTAGCCAGGTGCATTCGCTCTAGAGTTATAAGGAAATATCTTGCGAGAAATTCGAATGATTCATTCACAGCTTTCGTTTTTCTGTCGGAAACCACGGCGTTAACTAGTGGAATGCGACGCGAATCGGGGATTAATTTGTGAGACTCTATAAGTCGAAGAATATTATGGATATAAACTGGCAAACGAATAGTATGGCAAACGAAAACTCAGGTAATATAGATTCTGTAAAATTAGAAAATAGCTGTTTGCGAATATTTTAAATTTTTCTTTTAGAATTAAAAAATTTAGCATTTCCATAAAGAATTTTTTTGATACTATGAAAAAGTTAATTGTTGCTATAATAAATAATTCTTGGCATTATTTAATTAATTTCTTAGAGTATAAAGTGAATCGAATAAGAATAGAAGGGTTGGCTAAAAGTATAAAATTTATAAATTAATGAAAAATTTTCAGTTTTTATTTTTAAATGTTTCTTACAATGAGTCATTATCAGTGTTTTTAATCAAGTAATAATGTATTTTCAGAATCCGTGTCAATGGAATGTTATAAGAAAACCGAATTCTACATAAAAATAAAATACTTTAAAATATAAATTTATAGAAATATTGTGGAGAATTAAATTGATAATTAATTTATATTAATAATAAATTATTAAATGTTGCCTTTTTTAGAATCTAAATATTATATAGATTAATGGTTATTTGTAAAGAGAGGAAATCACATTGATCATATATCATGCACTGACATTCGATTGAAAAATTTATCTATCTATCTTGTAATCATTTCATAGCCTGTTCTGTAATGTAGTCTGTTGTTAAAATTTAACAATATTAACAGGATAAGCTTATTATTGGTTAAATTCAGCAAAATTTACGTTCATCCATGTAGAAGCATTACTAGCAACTATTTTGTCAACAAAAGCTAGATGGCACTTTGATTATAATGCGATGTCAAACTGATGATACATTTATTGTCATTATGAATATATAAATCAATAATTTATTTATACTTTTTTAACATATATAAACCATGAATAATGAAAGGAAAGAAAATTGACGATCGGTAAATATTAGACTTGTTTAAAATTCGTAGTTGATTAAGTATCTATCAAAAAAGTATTTTTTCTTGCTTGTTAAGTTAAATAACGTAACTTCTGAAAGATTTTTGAAATTATGCATTACATACAAATGATGCATCAGCACAAGCTCGATTTGACATTAAATTGCTGATAAATTATTATGAACACCATAGTCACGAACTTCTGACACATGTTCTATGACATAAGATATATCAGTTAAGAGAAAGTTATAAAATGAAACCATAACTTAAAAATAAATTATTGGTAATAAATGCTTACAAAATATATTTATATTCACAATTGTATTCAATTGTGAAAGTCCATTTGAAAAATACTCATATTTTATAAAGAATATTACAATAGATGTAATCAATTGATGAAAACAGAATTTTTAAGGCTTTTGCTGCTGTAAAAAGTACCTATTGAAAACGGTACATTGTACAAAAAGCTTTCACATTTTGATTACTTTCTATCCTAATTAAAAATATTTCGCAAATATTAATCTAAATTATATAATCACAGCTGACAAATTGTCTCAAAAATCTTCTTGCTTTAGAATCCCATTATTTAGAGATATAGTTTCAATATATTTACATGTTGATGCAATTGACGATGTTTTTACCGATTACCACACCCCAATTATAAGATCGGTTATTCTTTCTTTAAATATCGATGTAAAAGAAAATAGCTGAAAATCTTTACGATATTCTTAAAATCTTTATGCATGCATCTTCAACAATAATAATAAAAAAAAATTTTTGTTGAAGGTACATGCTTTTGTACACAAAAGTACGTGTAAAAAAAGTAGATCAGTTAAAGGCCATTTTACTTTTTTTTTGTTGGTTACATACAAAAAATCATATGTACTTTAGGGGAACGATTTTGATGGTAAGAATTTTGCATAAAAGGCATATATATAAATTTTATTGAGATTCACACGCACACACACTATTATTTGATAGCCTTTATTTCTGATTATAGACCAGCCCCGAAGTTTACATGTAAAAGTAAACTTTTCCTAAATATTGTAAGGACAGTATTATTGCGCTTCATTTGTATCGTTTCTTAGATACCATTAAGTGTTTTCTATTAGGTAAAGATATTGATGAATGAAGATTTGTGATACAATTCGATAAATCTTTAGTTGTTGCACCAACATATTTCCCAGTTTCTGACTCAGAGATACACAGAAGAAAACGTTGTAAAAAGAGACTCATTTTCTATTGATGGATTGATGAAAATGATTGAACGAAATGGTTCGTCAGTGTGGAGGATAATGTTCGCTAGTGGAGTCATGCTAATTCTAAGAAAAAAGTAATATATATGTGAATAAAAATCTAATTCCTCATTCTATCTTTAGTTTAAATAAAAATTCAGAAATTTTGTCGTCATATTAAAAGGACTTCAATAAATTTGGGGTTTTCTAAAATTAACTTTTTCCAATCAGTAAATATAACAGGAATTAATCTATATATAAAAAAAATAATTTTGTCATCTTGTTGAGAAGGTTTCAATAAAGTTAAGAACTATATGGATAAAACGAGTAAAACAATAAAAAAACTTAGTATTTAATTTTGTATTAAATTTATTTTACTTGTTATTATACATTTAAAATTCACGTGATGGTCTTCTTTCGTGGAAAGAAAAGGCCTTAAAGAAACGATACTCAAGAACAGGGAACGAAAAAGTCGCAATACGGTTTCGATGAAAAACTGTTAGATTGAAAGCATTCTTAAATAAATTCAAATTATAGTGCTGTAGTCAAGAACCAAACTTATCAAATAGAAGCTTCATCGCAGTAAATGATATTGCATAAAAGTGTAAAGGAGATCATCTGTCCCATGTAGGTTGACCTCAAGCAAATGAAATCCCTCCGTTTTATCAATTATTTTCTATGTTATCGCTAATATCTTTAGAATTTCTGTTTTTATTTTCGAATATATTGGGAATCGGTTAGAGTAGTATATGGTTTAAATATATTTGTTTGGGGAAAAAGAAATCCATTATTTTTACGTGAACTTTATGTAACTGCTTTTGGATTCGCTTTGTAAAAAGGTTTACAACAGCTTTCATGTAGATTTTTAGGTCTTGCGCGTTACGACTGCTGACATGCGGTTAACTTCGATCATTTTTGATATTTTATAGACATTTTCGACTATGCTGTATCCACATGCGAGGTGCATCTCTAACATCAAAAATACCCGACCGGAATCGACGAAACAAAAATTGTATGTAACAGTTACAGTCTTATATAGTACGATAAACACCTTTCACAATTTTAGCCACTCGGCTATCTTTTTCGCCGTTACAAGAGAAAAACGAAAATATATCGAATTTTCTGTTTGTTGTCTTCCATTTTTAAAACCTTGTACTCGTAACTGAATTAATGAAACAAAAAACCGCAAGAGGATATTTTAGTGTCAAATGTCACCTTTCCAACGAGCATAAATCTGAAATTGTTTGATAGATACCTCACGAGATATCGATCACTATACAGACGTCTACCGAAAAAATAATGGATTACTTTTTGCCCAACCTAATATATCTATTTTTTAAAATTGCAATCAAATTTTTTTTTTACTTATTTTCACTATATACAGACCAAAGCTCAGATAATTGTATTTTATAAACTGTTTTATCAATGTCCTTAATTATTTTTATTATAATCTGCAATATTTAAATTAACAATAGAATAAATCCTAAATGTTCTGAGATCTGAACTGTATCCTATAAATTCTTATACTTTTTAATCATAAATCTAATTAGAAAAATTTAGTTTAATCTCATTAAGGAGAGTGAACATTCATCTTTAAATTTTCGTTAAAGTATAAAAATTTTAAATATTGAAAATCGTATTGAGAAAAGCGAAACGTGAAAGAAAGTAGTAATTTAAAATACATTTTAATTTATTAAGAATATGTAATTAAATTAAAAAACTTAGTAACATTAAAGGTATAAAAATTTTGGAACTTTTTGAAAATAAGAACTTTTATTTTTAAATGTCATTTATAACATATTATTTATGAATATTTAAATCTACTTATATCAAGATATTTAGAATTACATTAAGGAGTTTTTCATAAGGTATATAATTTATATATTTACGGATAACTAGAAAATTCTCGCAAATTTGGCTATATATTATAAAATGAAATTGAATATTTTTTCCTTAGGGTATATGTATTTGTATATGTGTGCATGCAGTAGTAATAAAAATATTTTTAAAGTAAAATAGATATTAGATAATAAACAATGTAAGTTATTTTAAAATTTTTTAACAAAATAATCAAAATATTTTATGGTTTGTGGTTTTATATTTGCTTTATTTTAAGCAAATACAAAACCAGAAACCGCAAAATATTTTTTAAAAATAAAAAAAAATTCAATAAGAACAAGTGGAATTACTTAGAATATAAACGAAAACATTCAGAGGAAAAAGAAAAAGTTAATAACTAAAAACAGGAAAATTAAGATAAAAGTACTAAAAAAAATATTTGTGTAAAAACTTGTCCCTTCCCATTCGGAGAAGTTGTAACAAAGAAAAAAACGTTTCTTGAATACATTTTTTGCATAGATTTTTAAGAAAACTAAACTGTTAGCTTCGGACTTATTAAAAAGTTGAAATAATAACTAAATTAATTAAATAATAGTAAATATAACTTCAAATGTTCTTAAATAAGAAAGATTGTTAAGGAAATAGATAAAAGTTTCGAGCGAGTATAACATAAATCATTCAGAAAACAAAAGGGAGTAATCAGAATAATAAAAATGGAAATTAAAATCATAACATGTAAAGAAATAAAAAAAGTATTGGAAAACATAAAGAAAAAATGTCTCTTCTCATCAAGAGAGCAAAAGACAAGGCGAATTATTTAAAGATTCTAAATAATGAAGGTATGTGTTAACATTCTTGAGATGATATACATTTTATTAATATTTATAATTTATGCCAAGATTTAAGATATCCAGGTAAATAATTATCTGAGATTTGAACTTTAAAAAATTTAAAATATATGGCTTATATCTGAGAAGTTCTGGTTTCAAATATTACATCTCGAATAATTATAAGTTTCATTGTGCAATGAAATACGAAATAGAGGAATGGTATGTTTAGATTCTTTACTGAACACTGTGAAAGATCCTAAAGCAGATTTAGAAAAGAAAAAAGCGCAATGATTATTTGCAGTTTTCAGGCGCAAATCATTAAACACTGTAGCGAACAAGCAGATGCGTATCCGTTGTTAAAGAGGGAGAGTTGAATGCTCCAAGGTTATCCACCTGCTTTAATGAATCTCAGAATGCGATTTGCAAGATCGGAATCACTCCCCATTCAGCTTAGTGCCAACTAAAACTGAACTTCAGTTTTCTCTTCGCTTCATTTCACGTGCATCGAATTCGAAAGCACAATACTATCTGGAAGGATTCGAATCGGAATCGTTAAATAACTGACGAGCAGGCGATAAATTAAGAAGCAGACGATAAAAAAATGTATACCAATTAAAACTTGTCATTGACCTTGAATATCGTGTATATCTGAAGCAAAAAAAAATTTAATATAGCATTCATTGCATTGCATAATCAGATTTTGTGTCCTTAATTTTTTTAGTACATTTCCTATAGTTATTTTTTGCTCGG
>JAPDSC010092666.1:52038-69571 GCA_026290005.1 Latrodectus geometricus | reverse complement strand
TGTATGAACTCTGTAGGGGTGGATATTCTAATGTTTTCCGAGTTTCCTCCCTTGTGGCACGTGAATATGGCTCAATATTAATGGAAAGTCTTCTCGGAAGGCATTTTAGTCGGTGGATGGAAAAATGCCTTAGACCGATAGATTGTTCATTATGCAATGTCAAAACAACCATCGTTCAACAATGACAGGGATCGAACCCCGAGCTCTCTAAATAGCACTGGTTTATCACTAAGTCACGATGAGTTCAAAACATTAAACTTAATAAAAAAAAAAGAGAGAAACCATGAAAATTATATACAGAGAGCAAATACGCAACAGATCTTGCAGAGAAGGTGCATTCACGTTAAAAGTTCCGTAAAGTCAAATGTCCTTCTGCAGGTTTGGCGGGAAAATAAAGTTGCCAACTTTGGTATCATCATTTGACCAGGATTTCAAAATTACGATTAGCTGAATTCATATTGCTTGGCAGAAATAGGTATTCCGAAATATGAATCATGTTAATTTAAACTAACGGCTATCTCTTACAGGAAATCAGTTTATATGTTTTGAAAAAAAATACTATTTGAGGAAATGTATATACTCCTGAATTAAATGCATGAGAAAATTTCCTCAGTATTTAAATTCTTTACTTGTTAGCATAATCCTTCTAGTTAAAGATTATACATTTTTAGCTTAATTTTGGACTTTTATTTTTTCCTTGCCATAATTTTTAGTTTTCTTTTTGTGCGACGTATAAATTCAATAAAAATTTATTGTCAGTAGCTTTAGTACCATTGTATAGTTAAAGATATTGAACTGAACCTACAAAAAATTGGTGATTTCTTCAGAACAAAGTTGATTTTACAAATATTCAAACAGATTTGCTTATTTTTAATTGTTTTTTCTTCCCATCTGTGGAAAATATAAAGTTAATCTAATTATAACATCGGAATATTTTACAAAAATTGTAAATGTCAGAAAAATAATTCATTTCAAGTCGTAAAAAAGAACATAATTTTAGAGAAGGAAAAAGACAGCATTTCTAAAAATGACTCAGTTAAAGAATCGGAGGAAAAATATTAATTTAAATTGATAGTGCTAATTATTAGTATTGTAAAAAAATTCCTGTTTGTGCATTTGATTTTCTCCGAAAAACAAACAAAGAAAATTATATTTTATCTGTCAAGAGCCAAGAGATGTTATGCATTTTTTTCCTGGATTACGTCATATGTACCTCAAGAGTATGATATTCAAATAATTAAATTAATGAAACTCGAATCTGATGCTTTCCTTTTATAGCATTCCATTGTTTGCGTTCAACCGGGAACTATTTTCTTACGCATAGGATCCAATTACGTTTAATCAACTGACACGATTCTTCTGTACTGTGGTGAAAAGAATCGCTTGGAGAAATTCAAATTGCCATCGAACACAATCGGAAAGAAGAAAAAACTAAGGAAATAATTACCGGCTGCGAAAAAGCGGGGAAAAAAAAAAGCACCAGAACAGGGTGTGGAATAATACACACATGTCGGGTACTGACCTTCCACTTTCCCTTTGGTCTAGAGGAAACAACTGTTGGTCATTAACAGAGGACTAGTTTTTTATTTCCGACATGCAGACGATAAAATGTTTCCAGCGCCATTTTTTTAAATTTGTTTAATTTGCATTATCAGTCAGTATTTTTCTATCCTTTTTTTTTTGGTGGAAACGAATAGGTGGTTTTATTTGTTATTCAACCTCACATACTTGTAAAGCTATAATGAATTGAAAGAACGTGTTATAATCAAGTCGGAGTTTCGAAATTTAAAAGAAAAGCATAAATTCTTATACAAATATATTTCTTTTTGCCTGACATGAAACAAAAATTTTTTAAACATATTTAGCTCGGTTCAAAAACCTCTGTATCTAATATTCGATTTCGTGTAATGACCTTGGAAATCCGTGGTAAGGAGGCTGCTTTTATGGCAAATAAAGATCTTAAATGCAATTTTATCTTTTTGAATAGGCCGAAGAATTTGTACATTATGCATAATTTTAAATGGCTTTGCAAATAAACTGTAAAGCAAAATAATAATAATAATAACAAATAAATAAATAAAGATATATGTTCATATGCCATAAAATCCCAAGCATTACTCATTGCGATTGATATTTGGATGGGTGAACACACATCTACTCTTAATATGAAGCCTATTTGGAACTGCACCAACCCAACTAAAACAAGCAATCTTTGATTTTCTTTGTCTAATTTGAATATCACCTCATCAATAACGTTTTTACATATTAATTAGTCATGGCCTGATATCTTTCCGATGGTGTAGCATAAAACTGGAAGAAATGAGCGTTATTTAAAGTCTCCATTTTGCCACTTGATTCCGATTCAAAATTAAAGTTTGATAATAATTATAAAACCATCAAAATTACCAAGTCCATCCTATTGCTTTCCTTGTTACTTGTTGGGTACGTAGATGCTAACTAGTGGGTGACAAAATTCTCTCTTTAAAAGCGACATGGAAGTTATTAGAAAAGTATGCTTGCCTTGTTGTAGATCTCACCATTTCTCACTGCGTAGTTCAAGATTACAAGCTGTTTTTCTAAGTGATCACATAAGATGGTGATAATTTTTTTAGTTGTAATATAAAGGTAAATGGAAATAATTTTTAAGACGGAATCTCACTGCTGTCGGGTAGAAAAAGGCGTCGTTATTGTAACCGACATGAAGTGTTTTTACACCCAATCAAGCCATAGATCCTTAAGAATTTCATAAAATCTCATGTCTTGGAGGAATATATGCTAACTCTACGCCTATATTCTTTAAACCTTACCAATTAGTTTAAAATTAATAGCCTTGATCTGCAAAAAAAAAAAAAAAAAAAAAAAAAAAAAAAAAAAAAAAAAAAAAGGTAGCCGGACATGCATATCACAATGATCTAATCTAACTTTTAAGAACTTATAGTTAAAGAATGATTAAATTCAATTAGTTAACAATTTTGAAATCTTCTCAAACTCAATGCTTCATTCAAATGCATTTCATAGTAACTATGATCAGGTTTTTGAATGCTTGATTATTTTTATAGAGAAGAGAACAATACAAGTAGAACTAAAAACATTCATTCAAAAGTTTAATGTCTTATTCACTTGAAAAATGGGAAATGTATTTTCAATAGCTAAACTACAAAAGACTATAGGTAAGTTTTTTTTAATTTAAAGCAATGATAAAGCTTCCAAAGCACTTAATTAATATCAAGATGTTAATGACATACACTAATGAAGAAAATGATTCTTTTGTTTAAATTCTTTCTTTTAAGCTTACCTTTTTGTAAGCCTTTCTTGAGTAATTAATTTCTCACTTGAGTGGCTGAAATGGGTTATGTTTTGTCTTGTTGATGGACTATAGCTTCAATCTGTAAAGATAGATCAGTTATTAGCTTATTTTGTTGCTATTTATTTAGAAAGGATAATTGTAATAACGATAAATCTTCTTGGGGAAACGTATAGTTCTCATTCTCCGAATTCATCTCAATGTAAACAATTGTCTATTTAAACTATTTTCAATTTGTTAACTGATTGTATAATAGTATATTAATTTGGTTTGAGTGAATGATAAAAACTCCAATAACTGACATGAAGATTTGATAATTTAGTTTATTGCTTTAGATTTATGACCACTAAAT
The DNA here is from genome assembly GCA_026290005.1 of Latrodectus geometricus. Taxonomy (NCBI): domain Eukaryota; kingdom Metazoa; phylum Arthropoda; class Arachnida; order Araneae; family Theridiidae; genus Latrodectus; species Latrodectus geometricus. The sequence continues at coordinate 65,915 of JAPDSC010092666.1, read as the reverse complement.
TCGTAAAATACAGCCAATTGCTTTGTAAATTTGATCCGAAGTCAAACGACGCGTACGACACCTGATCTGACACCCTACTCATCAGCCTACATCAGTAGGTTTTGGATCCTACGGAACATTTTACGAACTTAGCAGCTTATTTCTTCACCATAACTATTTGCTGTTGGGTTCGGTACCGAATTCGGTATCTTTTTCGGGCTCAAGAATATTTAAATATAACTGTGGCTCCATTTGAAATGATATTTCAAAATAATTTTTAAATCAAAAACATGTAAGATTGGATTTTGGGGATTTTCGTAAAGAGGTTTATATCGATTTTAATTAGTGTTCATTCATATTCGAAAACTTTTTCTATGCTTCCTCTTGAAGCAAAAGTTACTTAATTGAATTATTACCTTAACTGTGATTTGTAAATTTGGTATATCTTAAAAAATATTGAAGGAAATTCAATTTATTCAAGTATTCAAATAATAAATGAGCATTTTATTAATTAAGAAGCATAAAACACCACACCTTTCTTTTAAGTCGTTCCTTTCACTATTGCTTGTTATATGTAAAATTTCTTTCAATATTTAATTTATTATTTTAACAAATTTCAAAACATTCACATTTAAACAAAAGCAGCTGAATGAAGCCTTTTCAAATCTTCAGCTCAACCGTTCGTGAGTTCGATTCTTATTTCATGTTTGAATGCTGACAATGAGTCGGAATCTAGTTTAATATGTGGGTTCTACTCTCCCTCACGTGCAAAAATTGACAGGAGCCAGTCGAATAGTAGGTTGATATTATATTTCCAGCAGTTCCAAATTAGATTCATATGACCATTACCGTATTATATTGAATTATCTTAATGTGCTTCTTGTATATCTGACTTTCAGCACAAATTTAAATTTTAGAAATTACTCAAAGTGAGTGTATAGAAATCAGCACACAATGCAGGTAATAATCAACAGCTTTTTGTACAAAATGGAAAAAATGAAAACACGTGACATCTTTCAGTTTATTAACTATCCCGTAGAGTAATTAACATTAAATTTCTCCAATTCAATCGATTTTTCTGTCTACTTTTTAGTTTAAAATGTTGTAGAACTTGTATAGCAAACGTTTGTATTTAAAAGATATTTTCGATATTTATTAAACTAAAAGGTGACTTTAGTCATTAAATTTTTTAAATATTTCAATTTAATATTATCCTACATAAATTATTATTTTTCATTACGAGTAGAGTTCCCAAAAGATTAGTTATTGTTACTTTTTGCGAGTTCGACTCCTATCCTATAAGGGAATGTTAAACATCGTACATTGGGTAATCAAACAGCAGACGTTTCTTGTAAGACAGTTGTACATATTCCTTGTGTTGCTTTCTCCAAGAACTTCTCAAAAATTAAGTATCGCAAAAAAAAAGTCGGAAACCTGTAAGATTTTCTAATAGAGAAACACGCAGAAAACTGTGCATCATTTATCTCAAGTTGTTCAAAAATATCTGGAATCGATTCCAAAGCCTTCCATTCCAAACAGCGCAGTACTATGTATTGTAGTTCAATGTCAGCTGAATCGTAGATGTTTTGATTCGACATTTTAACAGTCTAAAACTTTTATGAAATATTTTAATATCCACTCCGTAAATTACTTTTCAAAATGACTTTTCACAGATAGTGTGCCTTATTCAAGTGTCACAAGAGATGAAACCCGTAAAAATTCCCAAACATCCGCTCGGACAGTCGGGCATGCAGAAGGAAAAAGATCAACTTTCACTTCCCATTGTTCAAAAGTAGCTTGAATCGAACTTGGAATCTTTCTTTTTCAAGGAGGATATCCTACCACTGGACTATTGTGAGTCTTGTCTCAAATATTTTTAGTGATTAGGCGTGTAGAATATGCCACTTGTTTTTCGTTTAGGCAAATTGGCAGCGTTTTTATGTACCAACCGAATCTTCCGAACGATACCATTTCAAATAAATTTCAACTCTGTGATCTTCATTCCGGTAGTCTGGAAGAGAAATTAACAAATAAATAACATATTCACTGACACAATTTTTAAATTTAAAAATTATAAATTTTTATAGAATCGAATTATTTTGTTTAGTTACCATATCATTAAATACCACCCCAAATAATTTAAATAAATCTAAATCAATGCTGATTTTTTTTTTCCTTAAAGAATATAAAATTTGCTATAGTAGAATTACGTACAAAATGAAAGATGGCTCGTCGTAGTTGCTACAGAGAATAATAAATTATCTCTAGTTTCATCTGCTTGGTTAATCCTTTCATTTTGGCGTGTCACTGTAACCGGGAAACCGTGGGATCGTCAAACATTGCGGGGAGGTGAATTTATCAAACTCACAAAAAAGGATTGCGAAACGGACACACCTCCATCCTGGAAGGACTATATACGCGACAACTTTGGGAAAACTTCCGTTTTTCAAAACACCTACTCAATAAACATTCAACGTCAAAAATAGTGCTAAATATGTCGTTAATAATATCGCACTTGTTTGAAGAGTTTCTCTTTTTTTATTTGAATTTTTATTTATTTTTTATTGGTTTATTATTTATTAGAATTTAATAAAAAAATGATTTATTTTTAAAAATATGAGTTGAATATATGTCCTATGATAATAGTTATAGCTTACTTAATACTTTGAACTATTTAATATATTTTGTTGTATGCTTTAAAGACCTTGAATGCTTCGGTGTCATATCATATTTCATTGAAATTAGGTTGCATTTTCTGTTATCATTGCTTGATTAAAATGCTGCTTGCTTGGGCGATATTGATTATAAGCAAAATCGAATATTAAAATTAGAAAAAAATGAACAGACAAATTACACACACCTCTCTGTTTAGAATGGACGTCATGTAATTCCTTTAATGGGATTTCGTTGGCGATGAAGAAGTATCCAGTCATGTTTAAAATGGATACTTCATCATCCCCAACGAAATCGCATTAATTGGGAGGATAATAGATAATTCCCCCTTCGAAGAAGCTATAATTAAAGGAATTAATGCTATTTAATAATGCACACATATAAATGATAATATGGTGTTAAATGTATAAAGCCTTAGAGATCAAAAAGGAAAAGTCACCAAAATGTTCAAAAAGGAGCTTCTTTTTATTTATAACATTTTAATAATTACCATTGCAAAAAGATTACAATTACAAGCGAATTTATAACAAGTAATGTATTAAAAAAATTTGCTTAAATCAATTCCTACTTAGGTCAACAAAGGAAAATTTTATTTTAATCACTATTTTTAAATTATATTTCACATTGTGAAGAAAGAGTCGATACCATTAATCCAATATGTTTGGTTAGTTTATTGTTTCGACGAGATTCGATCCGTAAACAGGAAAACTCTTCGCCATTGCAAGACAAATTTTTTATTTAACTATATCGCAGAAAGCCCTTTATAAATAATTCTCTTTTTCTTAATTAGAAAAAATTTTCTCACTCTCACATACACATTTTCCATCTCTCTCTAATTTATTTCAAAACCACAAAGTTAAATTTAAAAAAAAAATCTTATTCACAAGATAATAAAAAATAAATAAATTTAAGAATGTAAGAAATGTAAAGATAGAGATATGAACTGCGGTCAACAGATGGCCCTACTACACAATTGTGTATTTTCCCCATATTAATTAATTATTTTAATTTAATTAATGAATTAATGTGTGAAAAAACTGTATTGATATCAAGTGTCATCCACGACAAGTTTTAAAAAAATATATTTGAGCTTGAGTGGATGAATAAAAATATCTTATTAACAATTGAAAACTTGAATGCGATATATATAGAGAGAGTGAGCTAATAGTAGGAATTGAAAAAAAAAAAAAAAAAAAAAAAAAACCAGGATTTCCTAAATCTTTGCTTGTATCTCTTGAAGATCGAGTGACGTAATATTTTTTCCTTATGGTGTTTCTGATGACAATTTGCGCAATAAATTCTGGCTGATGGTCATCAAGGTTTAGTAGTCGGACCGTGTTCTTCAACGTGCATGATACCGAGATCACTTCTAGTCACTGATGAATTCGGAGGATGTGTATTTACCTTTTGTACGCACATCTGTGGAAATGTTAGTTAGGAAGAATGTTAGTTAAAATGTCTAGGTCACTCTCTTTGCGACACGTGATTACCGTCCACTATTAATGTCTTATAACTTAAATAAATTGTGCAACATTCAAGTTTCGCACAGCGTACAGTCACGTGATGTCAATTCTACACATCTTTTATGATATTATAAGTTTCTGTAAGTTATTAATAACATAGGCGCACAGTTGTCTGGCCTGGAAAGTTCTTGTTCCCACAAGCTAGTGAATTCTATACCAGACCTAACCGAAGATATGTCGGTTTCACTAATGGCGCCTGAGCATGTCTTCTAAGTGAAATGAAAGCTCGGAAGATGGGGTTTAAAAATCTTATAGGCAACTGTTTGGTCTGCTTCTAAATCATGAAGACCTCAGCTACACTGATATGGAGTTATACACTTTAATATGGAGTTGGTGATTCAAACAAAGTGTGAGTAACTAAGTAAACTCATCGAGTTTAAGATTTTTGCTTCCATTTTGTGTCATAATGTAATTCATCGAATTACTCATCGAGTCATTATGACACAAATGCAAGTAAAAACAGAGACTCCAAAATACCAAATGTAACTTAACCAATAAGAAATACATGAATACGTAAATTAAAATCAAGCAATATATATATAAAGAAATCAATTCCTACTTACGTCAACAAAGAAAAAATTTATTTTAATTACTTTTTTTATCAAATAATTACAATTAATATAAATATGTATTCGCATAAACCGTAATTCGCGTTGTTCTTGAGTTTCACTTATTGCTGATACATGCATTTATTCCAAAATTTGTATCCTGCTTAATATCTTGTATGAGAATTTTTTTCTCCCATATATAACTAAAATGAATTCATTGAATTAAATTAATGAATTAATATTTGAAAAAAAAAAACTGTATTAACATCAAATATTATTCCCAACAAGTTTAAAGAAATTTATTTGAACTTGAATGGATGAATAATTAGTATTTCATAAGCGATTGAAAATTTGAACAAGATGTATATATAGAGAGAATGTGAACTAATACTACGAAATCAATTAATAAGCAAGTTAGCATTACGTAAGCAATGTGAATGTAATATAGACAAATGATGAATCACGCTTAAAAATTTTCGGAGTAATTATACTTTCAGATTTTGCAATTGAAGCCTAGTTTCGCTATTGAAAATTATCCTGTTCCTGTCATGGATTTAATTATGATGTTCCAACATTCAAGTTTTATAAAACCACTTAACTACATAACATCAAATCTCAACAAATACTCTTTGTTTCAACCACTGTTAAATGTAACGTTATTTTCAATGTATATCTGGACGTGAGACAATTATTCCACTTTTCCTACGCAAAAGCTGCATCAACACGTGATCCATGGATGAACTTTCTAACGGGCTGTTTGACCTTTCAGGGGATGCCCGCTCCAGTTATTTTGGGCGACATTATTTCACACATCCCTCCCACGATTTATTGTTTGACGCTGATGGCGATTTGTGTATCAGTAGTATACAGTCATTGGTTCTTCTCTGTTCAATTACTCACGGTTCGTCTTATTCTCTGTACTTCAGCAAATCACGTTTCTTTTAATTCTTAAAGAAAATTTGGGAATTTAAAATAAAGAGAGAAAAGGTTGGAAAAAATTTATATCAAATCCATCTATGGACTGCTTATTTAATATTTATAAATTAAAGCTTGTTAGATTTATATTTAAGTTCTTGGTTTGCTAAATAATAAATGATGAAGTTTTCTTCTTGTTTCAATACTTTATTCTCACTTCCGAAACTAATAGCTTATATCGGTAAGCATAGATAACAATTTCATTCTTAAATGCTTATAAATGAATATTATTTATAACTATACATATATTATGACTAATAAACCCGTGATCCATGGAGTTATCTTAACCATTGAAGAACAATGCATATATTACATTCATAATTTTTTCAGTAAAATCTTTCAGGGTGAGTGCTTAAGAATCTTCCGTGTTTCCTTTCATGTCGGTAAATATGGTTTTTTGTTTTTGGAAAGTTTTTCCAAAAAGACACTTACGCGCTATGAATATTAAAACACCTTAAAATCAACTTTTAGGCTATATAAAAACTATTTTGTGTGTAATAATAAGGATTTTGTAGATTTTCCTTCCATGCTTGGTTTCTCACTCTTAAGACACTTTTTTTTTTTTTTTTTTTTATTTATTTTTGCAGACAACAGGTAATTGTTGCACTTTTTTGTTACTTGCTGTCATTTTTTATTTACTACTAGAAACTTCACTTTAAAGGAGATTTTCTGAGTCATTCAAAATATTTCAATTCTATCAGGGAATCGAATCTATCGATTTCTGCTCAGAAAAAGAGAAAACGAGAATTTTTTGCAACACAAGATATTCTTTTTCTTAAGTTACTTCCTCAAATATTTTAAAAAAGACTTAACAAAACAAAATATACGTTAAGTATTTTTATTATTTTTTCATAGATTGTCTTACAAATATCAAATACTAAAACATTAATTTTTATCATAATTAAGTTAATATAATTTTTATCATAATTAAGTAAAATACTTTACATGAAACATGTGAAGAGAAAAAAAATCTGGAATAAGGGAATCAATATGTTTTTAATATGGGTATTTTAAACAAATCTTCTTCAATACTTGTTTTTGAAAATCCTATGCTCCACTTTTACAGATTTCTTTAAGCAATGGAAGTTTTCTTATGAGCCATTCAATTAAAAATTTTTCAATGTTTATTGTTTTATTGTTTTTAAAACGAACCTGGAATTATCACAATTTAAACATATATATGGCAAAAATAATTTGAAAATACAAAAAGTATTTAATGATAATATTCTTAGAAAATATATAACGATAGCATCTTTTTTAAAAACTATTTTTCCAATAACAAAAATCATATTTTCAAATATATTAAGTAAAGACTTTACTTTTTAATTCACTATTAATTGCTGAAAATAACTTTTTCTTAGATATATAGATTAGAACCTTAGAAAAAAGATTATAAATTAATTTTCATTTGAAATTTAAAATAAATTTCACATTTTTCAGTTAAGAAAAGTAAATTAAGTTTTTAAACTTAATATATGGAACTAATGTATCAAATAAACAAAAAATTAATTAATTTTATGTTATTAATTTAAATTAATTAAAACCATCATACATACTTATTTTAACAGCATATAATGATAAACATTAATAAAATAAGTTCTAAATACAGTCCTTGTTATATGAATATGAAATGGTTTATGGGGAAAGAAATTCAAATTAATAATTCTAACCGATATTAAATTGAAGTAATCATGAAATTGTATTAGTTTAAGTGTTAACGTTTTTCATAGTAAAAAAATATTCCCAAATGCACTTTTTAAGTATAACATTAAAATTAATTAATTTTTTAACTATAACATTTTAAGTATAACATTTAAGTATAACATATGTGAATTTGATGTTATGAAATGAGTCAATTGTAAAGGAAGCACCCTGAATAAAAAGACCCAATTACGCTTTTCCACTGAAAATTTCATTTTATAATAAGAGATTAGCTACGAGTAATTTTGGGCAATGTGTTTTGGCTCATTCAAATTAAAATCATAAGGCTTCACCTTTCCTTTAAAAAAAAAATTATAGAGCTTTCTTTATAAAAATATTACATTTTTAACAGAAACAAGTTTTTCAAGTGGAGTCAATTTTTCCCTGAAATATTTGATATAATATCATTGTATTTGTCTTTATACTATATTGTGTCAGAATAATTTACATCGCTTATTTAATTCGGATTCTCAGAAATCATTGATTACAAATTTCAGTATATTCTTATCGAAATAAAACAAGGTTAATTTTCATTTATGGGCCTCATAAGCAATTGATTTCTTTAATTGCTAATTTTACTAAAATTTCATTAATACTTTAAAATTTAATGGGTCATTTTTATATATTTATAGCTAAATCATTAAATTTTCTAATTTTTCGTAATTTTTAGGGTAACTTGTTTATGTTAAGTTCAATTATTACTTCAAAATTTCCCTGAATTCGTATAGAAATACTAAGAAAAAGTTTTGTATTTAGTAACAATTTATACATACATGCAGTCTTATTAACTATTTATGCATACATACGGCATAATAATGAGAGATGATTTGGACAACATTATCTATTTAACAAATTAATCAATTATTCATTTATTTTACCAAATTATGTAATTTTTGCTTATAGCTTGCAAAATGATTTTGATTCAATTTGAAAACACCGATCTGGCGACTAAACTGCCTGGATTCTGGTCTTTATTTCATGGGTTTAAGTTGCCGTAGTTGTTCAGAAATTAATTTAAGTCTGAAGACATAATATGCAAGACTTTTGTATACAAGACGATTAACTTTTGTGTTCAAAAAAGATTTTTATTGACATAAATCAATCATTCAGCAATAAAAACTTTGGTGCTATAAAAGTTCTGTATTTAAAATATCCAAAACTTTAAAATTATGTACTGCTTTTGAATGAATTTCTGAGAAAAGATTATCGATTACATTGGTATTTTACTCAGTTTACGCAATAGATTATCCGTATATTTATAATGATCGCATGCACCCAAAATTGTATTTCTTTCACATTTATCAAAAAGCTCAACAAATTAAGTACCAAATTAATATCTATTAATAAATTAACAATGAACTCTTTCGACGGTTTAAAACTATTTTTGTTTGAAAACATCTTTAAGATGCACTCAGCATCGTTAAGATTTACTTGCACACAGCATACATTTATTTTTCTGATATGTTTTTCACCAAAAATGTGCAATCGTGAAGCCAATGAAAATTAAGTCGCGGTGTTTTCATGCTGTGCTGTCTTGATATTAATCAAGTCCCGTCCTCGTTTTATGAGTTGGTATTTCCTCCAAGCCGCATGACTCGGCGTATAAGGGATTCCGTTTTATTTATTCGGAATGTTTTTCCTGTCAACTCATCCACCCAACAGTCGGAAGGAGAAATCGGAAGATAGAAATCAGGGTTAGAAAACATTCTCCGACAAGTGGGCCAGTGGAACTCTCCCGGAAGACGGTGACTGCATGAAGCCGGCTCTCGTCTCTGATGTTGCATCCTCACGGGACAGAAAAGAATTCTGTGACCTGGATGAATGGATGAAGAGCCTTCGCGGGGTGGAGTAGGACACCTGTTTGACCTTGCTTGACGCTTCTTCTGTTTTCTTCCACTTCGGATTTAGTGAAGCTTGGTGGACAGATTCGTACGTGTGTGCCGAATGACTTCCGCGCGACTTTAGCAGACGATAAATGGATGTTAAAAAGGATGAGGTAAGTGAGTGTACGAATAAAGTATGCGGAATCTTAGTAAAATATAATTAATATTTTATTTGAGGATGGAAGAAGAAAACATTAATTTCATTCATTACTAAATTTTGATATAATTTTAATATTTAGTTTTTAAGTGTATAGTGATAATCTACAATATTTATAAATATTGATTTAAAAATGTAAAGTCTATCAGAAAGTTAGGATTAATTATAAAATATTTACATGCCAAGTGATATTACGTTCAGGTTTGATTGAAAATCTCTGACAGAAATTCGTGTATAAGAGAAAAGTTTACTTTATTATGAATAAATTACAAAATTATTAAAAAAATACAAAAAAAGGAATCTGTAAAATATTGCATTTTTCCATTGTATAGTCATATATATTTTAGGCACAATATTATTATTATAGTGTTCCTAAAGCTCTATAATAGTTATATATTTATTAATTATTTCAAAAGTAAATATGTAAAAACAGAAATAACTTTAAAATACAGTTAAAACTCTTTTTTTTTTATCAAAATTTAGAAATCTTTATTTTTTATTTCACTTTAAATTAAAGTTAGTATTTTTAAGCTTTTATATTTGTTATTTTGATTGTTAGTTGTCTCAATTTACTGTAACTCTCTTTTAACTTTTAAACAAGTTGTACAAAATTATTAAATTTTAGTGCATCATATATATATGCCGTTTAATAAATATATGTAAAAGTTTATATTTTTTGTGCTTATATTATATGAATTTATTTCTAAAAATGAAATAATTAAATACTTGTAACAATTAGTAAAAGATGTTGACTCTGGAATTTGGTTCTTTAACCTAAAAGAACATGTTTTATTCAAAACAGAGTTCACACCTTTAATAACCATTTTTTTTATAAACAAATTTTTGAATGGAAGGGACATATTTCGAAAAAGCATGTACTGTTTTACTAATATTTATCTGGTATATTTTGTAAAAAAAATTAAACACATTTTGTAAAAATGTTATTTGTAAAAATTTATAAAAGTTTCCTATATACTTGGATTACTATGTAAAATTTGTTTTCTTCAATCGAACGGCAGCATATCGTGGTTAAAGGCCTTCCTCAGAACATTTAATTTCGCTCTTTCTCCTCTCTAGGGCACTGCAGTAGATAATTCCAGGGATGTTAAAGTCTTCATTAAACGATAAAGCATTAAAATATCCCAAATTCAAGTCCTTGAAACATTTCCTAGGCTGTTTCTGTAAGAACACATTTCAAAATTTACTCCTTTGGATAGCATAATAGAAATGATTTTTAATAAATTTGCCAACACAATATCCAATTCCAAATCTGTAAGCCCTTAGTATAGTCCCCAGTGGTAAAATGTCCATCTATATCCCTGGCCGGTTACTACGGGGTATATATAAGCTGTACTTTTTCATTTTATCTCGAGCCAAAAACGATAGACTCATTCGACCATAAGACACATAGTAAGAACATAATTTTACTTGTATATATATATACCTGACAAATAAAGTCCATGTTCCAATTTTCTCGTCTTTCTGTAACTTGATTCAATCTACGAGCATTTTACCTCTTTGATATTTACAGTCCTATTTGGGTTGCTATTTAGAGCACAAATAAATTCTGATTTATTGCATTTACTTTTCGTCCTATATTTTGATCATTTTTAAAACTCGCCCAAATAAATTCTTCTTTGAAATTTTCTCCACTATCAAATATTTGGGGAAAAAAAAAAAAAAAAAAAAAAAACATTGATCCGAACTATACATAGCTTCCGCAACTTCAAACTTCATTGTGTATTTTATGATTATGCAGTGATATAAAAAAACCAAAGTTTTTACTATACTTAATCATTTCGAGTTCCTAGTTACAGTTCTGATATTTTTCACTCATTTCCATAATCGTAATCATCAATCCAAGTGGCAATTAATCATTTGCCAATGTTGAATCATGGTCAGTTCACTCGATCGATACTAGTTCCGCTAGTTTTACTTTTCAAACCATTTCATACTACAGAATTGAAAAGACAGAAAGTTTTGACTAGATAATGTACAAAAATCCTATTTATATTTCTTAGTGTTTGCGGATCAATCGTAAAAATCAATTCAATTATTAGTTGTCCTTATGGTTGGAACAGATTCCTTGAAATGGAAGGTCCTAAGTTCGATTATAAATATTGCTGAACAGAGGAAATGGATAATAAATTTTAGCTCTCCGCATAAACATGAGCCAGGTTGATGATTAGGAATTTTGTTCTTTGGCGAGACGTATGAGTGTAGCATATTATCTATGAAATATATTCTCTAAAAGATATAATCTATGAAAATTAAAATGCCGTACAACAGATTGTTAGATAAAGCTGTTCACTAATCATTGTCTTACTTAGTCTAATATGCTTCCATGAATTATGATGGTTATAATAAATAAGTTAGTTAAATGGTCACAAACTTTGATCACAGTCAACGTTCAATTAACATTTGAAAACAAACATCAAAGAACTTTTATGGTAAACAAAATCCTTTATATTTAAAAATAAGGTTGGCTACCTTTTTTCTATGTCAAAAGAGCAAGAATTCCATGTTTTGTTTTTGATCAATGAAGACCAAAAATGTTTTGTTTTTGCATCAATGAAGTTTTGTTTTCACACCAATGCAACTTTTCACATTTTTCCTTTTTTAAAATTGCTTTTTAAAATAATAATTATCATACTAATAATGCTAATACTTAAATATTTAAAATTTAGTGTCAGTTTTTTTAATAGTAATTAATTTGAAATAAAAACAGTTAACATAAAACTACCGATTTAACATTAATGAAACACCGCAAAAAACTATGTTCTTTTAAAAAGGATTTATTAAATACTAGAAATTCATATATTTAAACACATTATTATATTATAATCTTAAGCTAGGTTCGATTAATGAAATTTTCTATGCTCAGCCGTGTAAAAATTGTTATAAAAAGCCTCTTTATGGATACAAAATTAAACTAGTGGAAAATAAAAATAAAAAATTCCTTTGTTCTTTTTATTGCACTTTTTTTTATCTTATTATACCAATATCGTTCAAATTCTTTCATAAATATAAATATTTATGAGCCCATAGATTATCTAATTAAAATAATAGATTCCGTGATGATTGTATTTCATTTGTTATACGTGAGTGGAAATTAAGGTTGTCAATCTAAAGGGCTTAAGTCAATTGAAGAAGCAATTATTTTATTTTTTTACCAAGTGAGAAAGCTAATTATTCCTTTGAAATAATTATACCTCAACTAATTTAAGTAGATTAAAAAAATTATTGGAATTCATTTTTTCCTTCATTCCAAAAACATTCTTTCGTTTGATTAGTTTTTTTTTTTCCTTGAAAGAACAGACAGCGTCAGGATGTGATCGAATTCTGATCCAAACGATTTTTAAGTTTCTAATGCCAGGTCTTTGCTCTTTCGATCAAAGCAGACGAGAAAAATAAATCCTCTGATTTTTTTATGGTCTCATTTAGACGCCATTAAACAGGAGTTTCCTTCGGAGGAGTTGTAAGGTCATGGTCTCTGACTTCAAGCGATCATGATACCACAGCCATGAGTTCATGCGTTGAGGTGGGTGAACCTGCTACACGCGAATGTCTTGTGGAACGTTATCCGTTGCATGCTAATTGTGCCGGCACAATGAATTCACGCAAAATTTTGCGTGAGTGGTTGCCGGTGACTTCTTATCGCCTTGAATAGGATTCCTCACCGTTTTGTCCAGACGCGTGTCTGCCTTTTCAAGAAATATCAAAAAGTCACCACCAACTGAGGGTCTATTCTCTTTTGTCTGATTTATTGAAATTTTTGGAGTATTATATTTCGATTCCATGTCTTGCTTAAGCCAACTCGTGATATGGTGATTGCATTCTTAACACGACAATATTCAAAGCATGCATTCCACTTTTTAATTTAACCATGATTATTCGGAATCTTCGATATTTATACTTTACGTGAATCTATTAAATTTATAATCAAATACAAAAATCATATTTCATTGTTTCCTGGACAACTCTTTCTTATAAGTAAAAGCAAACCCCTCAATAATAAATATTATTTCCAATCATTTGCTTTGTGAGCACTGAACATTTAATTTTATACTTTTCTTCTATATTCTAGAAATAATGAGGGGTTTTTTTCCCCTTAAAAAAATCGCTGTTAATTTTAAAAAATCACATATTTACTGAACAGGTTAAATTACTTTGCATGCTATAATCGAACTTCTGCAATAATTAATTTTTTGCAGTGAGGAAAATTTACTGACATAAACAATATCACCATGAATATCCCCCCCCCCTATAAGATTTACTAATTTTTGATAAATTATATGAATGTAGGCTGTGTTTATTTATTTTGTTTTGTTAATAATATATATGAAAAATTACAAAGAAGAGATCTCTACATTGGTTGATATTTTTGGTGGAACTTGGCCTTCCTACTTCCTAAAAAAGAACCAAACCAATGAGTTTA
>JAPDSC010092666.1:5739-48893 GCA_026290005.1 Latrodectus geometricus | reverse complement strand
TATATATATATATATATATATATATATATATATATATATATATATATATATATATATATATATATATATATATATATATATATATATACCATTAAATAAGGAAAAATTATATTTAAATAGATAACTCTTTAAGATTCAGAATAAGAATGATGAAGTAAATTTCATTAATTAAAATGAGCAGTATTACACATTATAACTTTCACATAATGTGACGCAAATTCGTGTGTGCAGTTGATGTACAAGTCCTGTCTTTCGAAAGAATACGGTTCATTTGTTATTTTTCAGTAATTTTGAGCCATTTAATTGTATGCGTAGTCGGTCAAAGCTTGGAATACGCATACTTACTTGGGAAAACATCTGGGGTATAGGAAAGATGGGGAAGGAATTCTCATTGCAATGGCATTTGGGGTGTGTATTCTTTTATTTACACGCACTAATCTTTCTCCTGTTCACTGGCATTTTATTTCTGACTTTAGAAATATCTTGCAACTATCAAAATCGTTTTGTATAGACAGTGTCACGAAAGATATGGCCATGGAAAAGAAACTCGTGGCTGTCATTTGATTTGATCCAATTGATCGTAATACTTTGTACTATTACTGGAATATTAACTCTTTACCAGAGCAGTACTACCGAAGACAGCTTTTTTTTTTTCATTGCATCACCATCAATTGCTTTGGATTTTTTTTTTTTAATTTGAATCTGTAAATTTGTATTTGTATAGTAATATTCTTTTAACTTTTTATTTGCAATCATTGATTAATCTGTCATCATATTCAATATCTAAAGAGAAATATATTAAAGTTCTACATTGCAACTTCTATCTAATGATCACGAAGATAGCTTTATGTATATTTTGCATTTGCATGCTGCCTTTTTCAAAAACTATAGAATTTTTCTAATTGTTCAATTCGTAAATTATGTGCGTAATTAACTGAATTAAATGTACATAAGAAGTTTTTGTTATTGGGATTTCATATGTAGTGATTTAAATATTTTATGTATATGTTTATGTATATGACATCTTCACTTAGCGTTTTATATAAATAATTTGCTCACAAATATTTAAAAACTTTTCAGATTTATTATGTTAAAAAATAAAAATAAAAGACTTACATTATAATTGCTTTATTTAAAATTGTAAGCTTGAGGAAATATAAAAACACTCTGATAAAAGAAGTTTTTAGTTTCAAAAAGATTAACAAAGAACATGTAATATTAAGCAGCAAGTGTTTTTTAAAAGCCTACAATAATGAATTAGAACAATATTAGAAATAGATGAAACGTAATAAAATATTTAGATTGTTTTTATTTTCCCCAATCACTGACTACAAGCGATTTCTTTATTCTACAAATTATAAAAAATGTTCTTTAATGTCTAAGGTTGGAATATAAAACTTATTAAAAAAAGATTAAAACGGCAATCTAAAATTAAGAAATTTCTAAACACGCGAATGATTAAAACTTTTGTCGCTTAGTGAGCGACCTTGTCCTGTTCCTATAGGCTTTTGTCGCTCGAGTTTTCTGAAGTTTCGTGCAGAACGGACAAGTTCACTAACTAAACTCATTCTAAAACGCAAAAAAAAGAAGAAAAGAAAAAGTAGAATGTCGCCCGGAAGGATGTTCACAAAACAGTTCAGAACAGGAATTAAAGGAGGGTGAATAAAGGGAGCAACCTTCAAAATAAAAAAAAATAATAATGAAATAAAAAAGAATTAAGTACTTGATCGTTATCTTCAAGATCGTGAAAAGAAATGTCCGGTAGCCATAAACTTAATGCATCTGGTGGCAACAATTTAAAATAAAGTTATTTTGTTGCATTTTAGGTTGAAAAATGCAGTAGATTTTAAAAGGTGTGTTTTTTTTTTTTTTTTTTAATTTTTTTATTGTTGCACTGAAATATTGAACGTATTTTATTTCCTAACGCTTGTATTTTTTTCAAAGTTATATATAAACCTTTTTACAAACATTATTTTGCAATAAAATTTAAAAGTAGTTCTAAGCTTTAAGTAATTATTTTTGCTGTGTCATTCAATAAATTTAATAAGATTAAAGAAAATATTTTTATTAGAAAGAGTCTTACAATAAGCTATATTACGATTATCTAAGAACGTGGGAATATAATTAAAAGCAAAAACAATGGTAAATTTTCCAAAAAAATTAATTTAAAAATTATTGCAGCAGAAGGCCGTATTTCGAAAGCAAGCTATTTTACGGACGGAGTCCTGAATAAAATATTTTTCCTGATAATTTAATTTCCATTATAAAAATTACCTATCTTTTTAAACCCAGATTTTTCCATATTATAATAGAAAAAATTATTATGATATCAAGATGTTAAATTTAGTTTTAGACCATATTTGTAAATACATTACTTCAGTGATCAAGGTAGCCCGTTTTCCTATGGTAAAAATTAAAGATATTGCATAGGAGAACATTTTTTTAAATTTCGTAAAATTTATGGTTACACGTTCACCAATATGTTTTATTCATGCAGAGAGATTTTTTGTGATGGTTACAAAAAAATTCACAATTCATAAGAAATTTCTTTTAATTTCCTATATATTTTTCTTTGCATATAATATTTAAGTCTACTTTATGTCTTACGTTGTTCTTACATAATTGGCGTATAATAAACTGGTCAGATTGTTTTTTATATGATACGGTTAAACTAGATTATCGAATATTGCATTTGTCCAGAATTAAATAACAATAATGTTGATTATGTTTGTCCTCATATTTCGTCGGGGTGACTATGCGCCTATATTATTTGCGTATTACCAAACCATTCGTTTCCAAATCATTTTAAATGAAATCGAAACTTCAATATATTTATCACTATATTTGGAAAATTATGTTCATGTCATTTGCAAATAATCAGTGGCTTCTATTTTTAATGTTCCCCTTTTTATAATCCTTATAAAAAGGGTATTCGTGAGAAGAATTTAACAACCCTGATTCTGTGTTTATAACCATAATTTGAATGCTATTTTTAGTATTAAAAACTATTATAAAATATCTTGGAATTTCAGTTTGGTGATATTTTCTAAGTACTGTACAGATAATGTATTAATGATAAAGAACGATTTTTGACATGAATTTCCCACTGTTTCCATGACCAGAACACTGTCTAAAAAATGTTATCTGCCATTTCAGGTCATTCTTGATGATTTAATGGCATTGACAACTAATAACCACACTAGTTTATCTTTTTTTTACACAAAAGGATTGAAGAAGAAAAAAAAAATGAAAACATATCTCACTTCTCATCGATGCTGGGATAGGAATGTGCACTCCATCAGTTTGGTCGCCAAAAAGATTGATAAATGCGACCCTTTCGTTATGTCGACAAAATCTCTCATTGATCGGCCCATACTTCAATGACGTCCTTCTGTAGAACAAATGAAGGTCAAATGAGTTGATGGAGGACGATCTGAACAATGCGACACGTAACGCCAAAGGATTGAAAGGGCTTTTACTGCCGTAATATTACACAATGCGACGCCTTTGACATAGTTGATGAGCTTTCAGCCGGTTACGCGCGTTCCGGGCCTTATAATGAAGGTTTGAAACAAAAGCAGATATATGCGCCAATGAAAGCATTATTTCATTTCAGGTTACCTCGACTGGAGTATTTGAACTCCTCCGGTTTGATTGCGATATCATTGTGCTTTACAGTTTCATTATTCGACGAGTTTGCAGAGGGACCTTCTGAGAATCAAGTAACGCATATCCTACAAGGGTAACTCAAAATGCTGCTGCAGATGTTTGTTTCTTCGATGTTCTTTTAAGATGTATGCTCTAAAACAGTGATTCTCATCATTTTTTGCCACGGCACACTTTTAACGATTTCAAAATTTAGTGGCACACAAAGAAAAGATAAACTTAGAAGTTGTTTACTCACTTATAAGCTATGTAATAGTTCATAATAATAATTTTGAATGTAAAATAATATAATATGTATAACAAAAATAACAGTATGTTTACTAAACAGTTAATTACAGTATAATTATAAGGATACTTTTAATGAGAAAATTGAGGATGATGTTTTACGATAAATTCATTTATATTGGTTCGTAAAAAATAACACAATGCTACTCTCATACCGTCCACTACATTTAACAGTCTCGATCTTTTTTCGTGTTTATATATGTTAGTTAATACTGAAAATTGGAATTATAAGAAATTATTTCATACAAACTGTCTATGTCGTGAAAAGTTAAAAATATTTTTAAACCTTTTGAAAACCTAATACAATATTACTTCATTTTGTATTATTCACATCATATAACTACATATTATCTATTATTATGTAACATGTATTCTAAAATATCTTTAAATAATCAAAAATTATATCCTTTCCTGCCAAGTTTAGGAGAAAATAGACATTTATATAGCTGAAAAATTAAGTCCTCTTAGAATAGTGAGAGTGTTTAATAATGTAATGTTGATTTTACCTCGTGACACATATTGTGACTTGCATTCTATGAACCATTTCCAATTGCTCATAACCTATTTCACCAAATCGGAAGACATGAAATTTTTTAATGATGCCAATACTCTATTTCTTATTTATAAAACTTCATACTTCTGAAAAATCTTTAATATTATTTATACTATTCATTACATTAGGTGATATGTTCTTTACAGTATTGTTAATAATCATATATAATTGTAACCATACATTTGAATTCCGAATTAAAAAATTATTTTAAGAATGGACTTGGAACAATAATATATAGGTTTTATAATTCTAATTTCTTTATCATACAATGTCTATTCAGTTATCTAGTGCAGTGTTTCTCAACCGCCGGTCCGAGGACCAGTACCGGTCCGCAAGAAATATTTACCGGTCCGCGAAATATCCAGCTTTTATAGGTCGACCACCGATACAGTACCTACATTACAATAATAATAGTTTACTAGTTTAAAAAATAATGTAATCTTTGATGAAAAATACAACAAACTGGCAACTATGTACCTAATCGCGTTTCATAAATTGCCGAATCTTTGTGAAAAATTGTGCATTAGGTTGAATTATTAATATTGCCGGTCCGCGCGAACGTTCCGAATTATTTTACCGGTCCTTGGAGTAAATTCAGTTGAGAAACACTGATCCAGTGCATACCGTGTTCATTAAATGATTCTTAATCATAAATAATCAGAAATTTTGTCTAAGTTAGGCTTAATTATATACGTATTGGATTATGTTTAACAGTCTTTAAATAATTAGCTTTTATGATAGTTGCTCATTTATTCTAGAAAAATCTCGATTACATACGTATACAGTCTCCATTTATATGTGGTCATTAGACATCTTTTAAATAGCAATTAATAGAAATTATATGTTCTTTTCTAATGTGGAAAAAGTATTGAATAGTCCTAATGACTGTAAATTCAGATTAGGTCTTGAACATATAAGATTTCTGATTGAAAACCTACAGATTATCCTTTGATATAAAGCTAAATGGTAATTACACAAATTACTACTAAGCATGAAGAATTCTGATTCATGTTTATGGATTGTGAAATGGAAAGAATTTTATAATATCATTCACAAAACAAATAATAATAATTTTACCATCCAAGAAAGTTTTACTGTGAAAAAGTAATTTATTTGTTCATTAAAAACTCTATACCAATTTTTAGATTTATATTTATGATTTTAATTATAATTATGATCAGAAATATTTCTCGTTTTGAAATGTATAGAATTCTTAAAAAGAATATTAAATAACGGACATTTCATAATATTCTACCTTCCCGAAAACTTCGATATTATTATAATACAATATCTGATTATGCGTGCTCATTAACTTATTCTTACTAGGTAATAATGGAAAATTTCGCTTTCCTTATAGAAAGAAATTTTTCATCAAAGAACCTAAGAAATACCTGGTCACAGAATTCAACGCGATGATTAAATTAATTATTGAATCTCAAAAATTCTGTGGCCCTTAATGATGAATTAAGAACAATCACAAAATTTACAATACATGAATATTTTATTATTCCAAATAAGTTTCTGCTATGTATTCACACAGTACGAATCCTGTCGTGCGTGTTCATTAACCGATTTTTTGTTATAACTCATAAATTCTTTTCAACATATGTTCCCAACTCGAGAAGTTTGAAGTTCTGTTCGAGAACATTCACATAACTGACACTTCAGACGGAATCTTACTCATTTCTGTGAAGTTCCCATCGCTTATTTGTGCGTTAACCATTCATAACCACTCCTTTTATTTCAGTCCAAGAATCTATGGGTACAAAAGGATTCTTAAAAGGTATCTCTTCTCCTTCATCTCTTGAAGACAACAATGCTTAATAAGTGCAAAAAAAAGTTTTTTTTTCCTAGCCTAAAATGGAAGAAGGTCATTCGATTGTTCGCAGGTGCGGTTCTTTTTTTTATCTCTTGTATTTGAAATGAAAGACAGTTGAACAATATGAAAGGTGATCGCGCAGAAGCCAATGAAGTTCTTAAACAGTGTCTTCTGCAAAGAAATTGTGCCGATATTAGTGAATTCTTCCCAACGATTGCATAGAGATTCACTATAATCGCATTTCACACCACAAAGAATGTTACCATGTTTGGAAACGGTTCTTTAGTGATGATTATTTTAATAACGAAAAAGACTTAGATTCAGATATTTGTTTTGTACTCAGAGCTGTATAGCTACTTTTGTCTTAAGCTTAGGTCATTTTATTACGCGAATATTTAATCTGTGGCAATTAAAATCTTGGGAGGGTTTTCTAAGAAATCGGGTGAGAGAAATGGAAGCGTCTTTAACATCGAGACTAATTATAATTCCAACAATGAGCTGTGCTACTTGTACAAATTAGTTAAAGCGTAACACTTCGGGTAAATAAGCAAACCTTTGTTATATTAAAATAATAGTTTTTTTAAGTATTGCATTCCTCTTGCTTAATGTATTATTGTTTAAATAATGAATGGTTACTAATACCAGCTGGATATTCTACCCTAACTCTTACAGCACTAAAAAAATTTTTACAAGTTTCTTTAGTTTTATATCATTTACATGATATTATTAACTTAATGATATTATATAAAACTAATTATAATGCTATAAAAATTTAAAGATAGAACAAGTCTTTTGGTATCGGGGGTATAGAACATTTTTAACAACTGAATTTTCATTTTCAACCAATGAAAGAAGAATAAAAACTATTAATATTCATATTAAGTATAAGCTATTGTTACGTAAAACAATTTTAGTCGTTCAATCAGAATTGAACCGATATGTTTTCCAATTCTATACAACTATAAATTGTAATGGTGAGCTGCTGAACTGAGAGTGAAACGCTAAATATTTATCTTTAATCTTGGCTCAATAAAAAGACCACCTGCAAACAATTTTTTTTTTTCATAATTAAAAGTTTCAATGGTTCACAGAATTCATTATTCCTGTTATGTAATTCCGAATGTTAAACGATAAATGCAATAGAAAACTTATTTCCATGATAAAATCCATTGAAAGCTAATTTGAATGATAAATATTGTTCAATTGTATTTTATGCTAATTTAAAACATTTATTCAATAGATTGTTACATTTCAACAACAAATTTTAAATTATAATTAAAGGTTTTTATTTATATTGACAAATCATAGTGAATAACCTAAATAGTCTTGCAACATTTTTAATGTCCATGGTATGCTTTTCGGGAGGATACTAGGCTGCGATTATAGTTACAAAAATATTGTATTGAACAAAAAACAAAAACAAGGAAAGCAATCATACACAAAGAGGAGAAATAAATAAGTACAATAATACACAATAGAACAATTTTTGACTTACACATATATATATTTGGTAAATAGATTTGCATACATTCAAATTGTTTTTTAGAATTTTATTTCAAAATATTATAACTTAATTACAAAATTACAAAACATAATTTTTTTTAAATAAAAATTAACATAATTAAGTAAATTTAATTGATTTGTAAATTAAATTTAATTTTTGAATTGTTAAACAAAGTTTTATTTCCATTACATATTTTCTTTTTTTTTTCTTTCTTTTTTTTTTTTAAAAAAATTATACAATATTTAGTTTGATTGATACAAAAAAAATCTACACAAAAAACATTTCGCACACTTATCTCCAAAATAAGGCAATTAAAAAATAATCATTTTAAGAAAGTTAAAAAATTTATTTGGATATAAGCAATGAACTTCTATATAAAAAAACAACAAATTATTATTTTAAAAGTACATGTTCATTTTATTGAATGAATTTATCCAAAAGTTTATGTTATTTTTGATTTTCTGTATAAATAAAAGAGTCTTTATTATAAAAAAATTTCTGGAGAAATGTTGCTGCTTTTGTAAAAATTTAGGGTAAGAATGCACTTGAACTGTTTAAAAGAAACATCTAATCTCTACAAGTGAGGAGAACCTGCTCTGCTTTAGGGAAACATTGTGAGTAGGCCATAAAAAATTGTGCCTTTGCCCAGCGAGCCTTCTTAGAAATATCTAGATTAAATAAAATTGCCAATTCTCCCCAAACATGAAAACCTGTCTTTACATGGGAAAAAAATTAAACTGATGTGTGGCTCTCATTTTCTCTCTTTCTGATTGTTCTGAAAACATCTCAATGGCTTGAGAAGAAATTAAAAATGGCAATTATAAAAATAGGTAAAATTTTATTTTGTTTCTATACACATATTTATGCTTTAGTTCATAGAATATTTATTTATTATTATGAAAATATTATTTATTAGCATCTTTTTTTTATTTTGAAAAAACTTGTTTGTAATTTAACATTTTTTATAAGTAGGATTTAGGATTATGGCATCAAATGAATAAATTTTCTGTTTAAAGAAAAATAGTAACTGATAACCAATTTCCGAGAAAATCACTTGTCAAATAGTTCTTATAAGTTCAGTTCAAGGTTATCATAATGCATTGCTTATGCAAATGATAACTATAACTGATTCCTAAATACGAAGAAAATCGTTTGCTTTCTAAAGAAAAAAACTTAGAGATCATTTGAATAAATTATCTGATCTGATAATAACGGTAACTGTTCCTTAATTTTTTTAAGAGAACAATTCTTATATAGTTAAAGAATATCGTGTTGAATTTCTTATACAATTGATAACGGTAACTGAGACTTAAATACGAAGAAAATCGTTTGCTTTCTAAAGAAGAGATTTAGGAATTATATGAATAGATTTACTTGCTTTTATTGGTAACTACTTCTTGATTTCGTTTAAAATTTTTATTATTCTGAAAAACAATTTTAACTGTGTAAAAAGTTATAATTTTATTTATATGGAACTTAAACTTAATTACAATGTTTTAAATTTAATGACATTAATTTTGATTTGATTTTAAGATACGCAAATAAAAGGATTTTTAAAAAAACGCTTTTTGGAAAGGGAAAAATCAATTAAACTTTAAATATAGATTAAGAATATTCACATTTATTACATATCTTTTTAATTACCATATATTTAAGTACCTCATTCAAAATAAAATTGGTATTTTTAAAAGTAGCAAGTAGAGTATGAAAATGTGATATGAAATTAAAGGAATTTAAACATACTAATATAGTATATATCTTTTTCCGTTGTTTTATCGATACAATCTTTTTATACTTTTGACAGTATTCACCAGATTTGTTTACAAATCTAGTTTACAGAAAATCAATAATAGGATCCAAATCGTAACATTTTCATATAAAATAATCATATCATATAAAAAATTACGAAACATAATTTTTATACATTCTCTTCGTGCTCGAAAAAATATATTTAAAAAACATTGTTCTGTAATATTTTACAGGAATTCATTAATTAACGTCAATGATTTTTAAGACTACCAAATTTTAAATATTTTATTTAGAAGTGTGCATTTATGACTTGTGGTTAAGTTAAAATGTTTCTTTGTACACCATTAGTACCCTATAACTTACATATTAAACGAGACTGAGTCGCGGCAAAATGTCAGATAAATTTAAATAATTACAAATTTATATAAAGTTAATGTGAATATAAATTGTCAGTAATTGATAAAAAAAACATAACAATTTGATAAGGTTTCATAGTAGTATGTTTATAATAAGAGCCACATAAGAAAGAGCAGTTAAACAATTTTGATAGTACGTCATAAAATTTGTCTGTAATTTCTAATTGTTTTTGTTTGAAACTAATGTAGCACTTTTAGTACATTTCAATTTTCACTGCAACTCGATTTTCACATCCATTAGCTTTTCTCCTATAGCCCAATGAATTACTAATCATTGCTTTAGCAATTCATATTGGTTCATTTCCTAGCTGAATTGTGAATGTTCGTCCATTTTAAGTTGCAAGACTTTTGGAAATTTGCTGTCATGTGCACTTCTTACACATGAGAGCTCAAATGCACATTTTGTTTGTTTCCAGTAAACCAAAATTAAATTTTCCTTGTAATATTTTCTAAATATTTTATTTTGAGGGGATTTATATTCATTATTTAAAAAAAGAATTAAGAATTTTAAAATGAGATATATTGCAAAAGTAGAGTGCTGTAAAAAAAATCTTAAAAAATTCAGAGAACGAGTTTTATTATATGAGTTACCATGAAAATTATCTTCTTTTTCTTGTAATAACGGGAAATTCACTGTTATATATATTTTTGAAATGATATGGAAGAATGTCTAATTTTTGTCCAAATTTTCCGCCAAATTCCAAATTCGCAATCTGAGTCTGAGTCGATTTCGAGACTTAAAATGTTCGCCAACTGTGACGATGTGAGTAACCATTAAAACAAGCAACGCCAAGTTTTAACAGATCCACCCTTCCGGTATACATGCATTCTACTACTATTTAGAATTTCCTCGACATCTAGAATGTTATTTATTTGTATTTATAAATTATCGTTATTTAATAAAAATAATAATAAAAATTTTATAATAAAAGTAATATAAACTTCTCAATAATAAAGTTATTGAGTGTTGTCATCTTTATTATTGAATTTTATTTTCTTATTTATGACTCCGCTTTCATATATATAGGAAGTTTTGAATTAATATTAGGGACACACACATATACTATTATTAAAGTACACGTGAGTAAAATTTTTTAGAGAAAGTTGAAATTATTTTACGAAAATCAAATTATTAGATATTTTTCGCCTTTGATATTATTATTTTTTGTATGTATAAGATACGATTTTGATACATAATATAGAGTTTTTGAAAATGATACATTCCTTTTTTCATAACTGCTTTACAGAAATATATATTGATTCTTTTGGTTCAATGCCTTTAACCATTTTTCTGGAATAAGTCTGATTTTATAATCCGAAAACATTTTGTTTTTGATTATAAGAAATATTTAAGTTATGTTTTACACGCCCTTATTTTTCTTAAATTATCTTTCAGGAGAATGGCATGACCCTGTTGGGACCTCTGAGGATTCCTCTACACGGACTATAGGAACAGATGATTTGATGGGGAACGGTACTTCCCAGTCCATAGTCCTTGGGTCTCCAAGGTTTCAGTCATCGGCTTATTCTCCTCGGACTTACTATGACAATAGAGGACTACCTCCGAAATATGCTCATCCTCAAAACAGAGTACTACCTAAGCCTGTGGCTGGTCAGCGATTACGAAGCACGGACAACGGAAGCATTCTCCAGACAGCTGGAACGATTCGCGGACAGAGAAGGGGCAGTGTAGGGATGGAAGACCATTCTGATCCGGAAGTCATGGGAATTCTTAGAAGACGATCCGAAATGGTAGAAAAGGAGAATGATTCTTATCACCAATTCAACCTCAGGAACCATCGATTGTTTCACAGTGATCCCAATATTGCCCGACGTCCTGTTTCGAATGGTTACGATGACAGTCAAGAAATCTATGCCAATAGGAGGAGTTGCAATGGTGGCGTTGCAGTCAGAGCTAGCAAGTTGAAATACAAGAAAAAAGCTCGAGCTCCCGAACCTCCACCTTCTGGAAGCAGTTTACCCAGGCAGTTAGAAAGAAGACCTCAAAGTACCTCGAGTGATAGTGACTCTCGGAACCGGAGAAACATGGCTTGTAAATGCATAGTTAAGCCTAAAGCTCCTCAACCACCATCAATAGTTGTTCACCCACCTCCACCCCCACCACTTCCCGGTTCAGTAACAACTAGAACTAAAGTAGGATCTTCTCATCATTCGAAGTCTCAAAACGAATTGTCGTCAAGGTCACCATCGGTCACTAGAGCTGTGGCCAGTAAAGACACTCGAATGAGTTATGAGAAAAATGTTCATCCTTTGGAAAAGTGGCGCAACTGTCGGAGCACTGGGGATGTCAGACTTGATGAACAGGATGAAACTCAAGCCACTAGGACAACAGTCTTTGACAGCAGAAAAATTTCGGAAAACCAAACTAAACTTCCATCTTATTTGCCACTGAAACCAGATCCCTTCCAAAAAGAAATTCAAGCAGTGACAAAGAAAATAGCTGAAAGTCGCCAAGATATTGATGATGATTTTATCAAGCCAACCACAGCCAAGCCTTCTTCTCCACAACATGACACTACGTCAAACTCTAAGTCAAAAGAAACGAACTCTCCTCCTAAATTTTATTTCGCGGATGTTGGAATTTTCAAAATGGGAAATAAGAAAATAGAATCACCTGAAAAAAAACAATTCGATAAACATTCAAGTCCTGAAGGAATACAGGGATGGAATTTAACAGATCTAAAGTCTAATAATCTGCACCAAGATATCGCCATGACTACTGTTGATGAAATAGTACCTTCCTTGCAGAGATTCTCACCTGGTAGAACTCGTGTCAAATCACCTAGTCGTAGCTCAACACCTGTTCCTCAACAAAACGATAAAGGTAGAGACTGGGACAGGTTAGCTCGGAATCTACACCAGAGAAACAGTTTAGAATCAGATATTGACCTAAGGTATGTGATTTGAATTTATGAAATATTTAATTGAATATGAAAAATATCCTAGAAACTTATGAATTTTCTTTAATATTTCATCTTTTAAGGGCTAATTTCTTATGTTTATATGAAAATAAAAACTTTATACATATCATTATGAGAGATGATAGGAATATTCAATTGTTATGAATTTGTGTTTCATTTTAACTGATACTTGATTTTCCTCCGATGATAACTTTAACTAATGATTTTTTACTTTAAATTACTAAAAGCAGTTTGGTAAAAGAAAATGCTTAATTATTGACAAATGACCTGAAATTTTCCTCTACATAAAGACTTATGATTTCCAACAATATATTTAGAAATATCTTTTCACTCAGATTTAGATTTGCACTTACTTTTTAGACACTAATTATGCACCAATGTGATTATGATTGACTGTATATTCACGACTCAATTTCTTGTTCTTTACATCATGAATTTAGCTTTTAAATAAGGATGACATTGATTGAGAAAAGAAAATTAAACCAAAAATAGTTCTTCTTAAATACGCATTAAAACAGCTTATGCTTATTTATTAATACATTTTTATTGCATTCGTACTATTGGAATATTATATTCTTTATATTGCATTCGTACTGTTGGAATATTAATTTTTAAATTTATTAGTCATATTATGTAATTAATTTAGTTTCAAATAGAATTCAATAAGTTTCTAGAAATTACATTTAAAATCTCTTCAATCTTAATTTCCTTTTGTTTCAAAAAGTATATAAGCTTCTTCAGATTTTGCCCAATATTTATTTTAGAAAATACCTTTATATTTGCTAACATACAAAATTAAAAAGTTTATTGAAATATATTTCATTGTATTTATTTACACATATTTAATTGATTTTGAATGACAATTTTAACTTTCTCTCATTCACTGCGTTTTCTATTTTTATACTATTTTCTAAATTTTGTTTATTTGATTGATAAAATTTATATAACATAATATTTATAAAAAATATAATAAATTTTAATGCAAAAGAATTAAATTTAATGTCCGCCATTTGAATTTTCTATTATTTGTCAATTTGGGGCTTAAATTTTACTACTATTATTTGAGTAAAAGACCGTTATTTTTATTTTAATCATTCGTAATATCTTTTGTCTAAAAGTCAACCTTAAATAACCACTTTTTCTACAGATTACGCCCTGTGTTACCTAGAAAAACAGCAGAGGTGCCAAAATTTTCTCCATCGGAAGCTTGGCAAGCTCTTGGTTCCGATGGTATGGGAAGTAGCAACCATTCTACCAGTGATGATGGTAGAGAAAATTCTTCGCCTTATCATAAGGGCAATTTTATTCTCAGGAAACCAACGAGCGATAAAGTTCGGGGGCAACAGAATATGGAATTTGACAGGTTCCAGAAGCACAGTGAAGAACGGGGTAATCATCGTGGTAAAAGCGACAATCACTGGACACCCAGGCAAGATCTGCTCGATGATTCTGACGTCAGTAGTGAAGATAGTGAAGAAGCTGTCGTGCCGAAGATCCAATCAGATATGAATGCAATTTCAACCCGATTCTCACTTCCTACTGTCATGTTCTCCAATATGAGACCAATTGGGTCAGAATTGAAGTCAAACTCTGCTCAATCACACTCTTACATCAATGCTACCAGTTACACGCAGTCTTCAAAGAAAAAAGTGTCAAAGCCAACAGGCTCAACTAACGACAATAGCATAGGACCAACATTCAAAAGGTTCTTGAGTAAAAGAAACAAGTACCTCAGCGAAGAAGACATAGCAGCTTCAGACTCAAACTGGACGTTTGGTCAGTATGGACTGCAGAAGCGTGGAAAGCAGTACTCTTCGGACTTGATGCTGTCGGACAAGAAGAAGCACGAGTTTATGGTAACATCTAATTTCAGTGATTTCCTCGGGGATATACTCATGTCGAACGCTGACCATTTACGGAAACAAATGAAGTCTTCGGATTCGGGGAATTCGAACTTTTCATTTTATTCAACAGAAGGTCAAATCATGTATGCTCCAGAAAATGGTGGATTCGTAAAAAAGGACGAATGTTCTCCGCCTTCCAAAGGGAGAGTATACGACATGAGGCGCAGGTTCGACAGTAATTTCGAACCACAGAAGCCGAATTTTATCGTAAAGAATTCCAAAAAGAAGGGCAAACAGAACGTTGCCGACATGGGGCGCAAGCGAGACTTGGAACTTGCTAAGATGCTTGAAGATGAGGTGAGGAAGCGGAGGAACAAAGAGAAAATAAGCATTAGACAGCAACTCCAAAGAATGAAGAATCTTCATACAGACGACGAGGATGAAGATGATGACTTTGACGACGAAGCCTACTTCACTGAACCGAAATCCAGAGATGATTCACAGTCGCCATTTTTTTCTTCTGAACTTATGAACAATCCTGTTACGTCAGAACTTGGAATTCGACCGATGAGATATCGTTCTGGCTTAACAAATGAATCTCATCCCCTTAGTCACTGGCAAAGCTCACCAGCACTTCTTGAAGATTCCATGATGAAAAATGGAATGCGTCCTTCAAATAAAGGTAAGAACTCTTCTTACATAAATTTAAATATTTATTCAAATTCATGAGTGAAAAAGATAAATGATTGTTGTATGCTTTTGCCATGAAATTACAGCATAACTAAAAATTTCCTTAAGTAGAATTTTAATTTTTTTTAGATTTTTAAATTACAAAATTGAAAATGGAAATTAATCATCGTCAATACTTTAAGTTCAAATGCATTAAAGTATATTCACGTATGGTGACAAGAAACCTATTTCTCCGCTTTATTCAAAAGTTTTTATGAAGGAGAAAATCAAAATGAATTTAACAATTTTCATTTGAATTATATATTTGCCCCCATTAAATTGATGCCATAATTTAATGGGGAAACTATAGTAACAAATTGTAGTAATTACAAAAAACCAAATTATTTACTTACTTATTACATTATTTTATAACAATAAATTTATGCAAATTATTTTTTAAAGGAGTTATAATACTAAATATAGTGTATTCGCTTTTTTTTCTCTTTTAAAATCGTATTCCTCACATTTCAATAAAGGCGGAAAAACCGAAGGAATACTTTTTTTTCAGAAAAAAAAAAATCTTTATAAATAGTGTTTTAATTGCTCTTATGTGTAATACATGTGAACAAGATAAATTTATAAAATCAGCACCAAAAACTCTTAATACTTTCCTTATATACATAACATCGGGATTTTTTTTTTTTTTTATGTATTGCGAAGTAATTGAGATCAATGAAAATACTTTTCATTAAGAAACCGAAGTAAACCGAATTTCTCCGAAAAATGCGACTATCAATCGTTATTCATTCTTATACTATATAATAAGTCTTTTCTTCTTTTATTAGATTCAGTTACTTAAATGCTCACACCAAACTAGCAGCCGAATATTTAGCTCTTTGACTTTTGGTTCAACAGTACGTAAGTTCGAATCCCACTGCGGGCCCGGATATCTTAAGTGATTTGGAATCCACTTCAAAATGCATGTCTTGCTCTATTTAGCCCTTATGTACAAAAGAAATTGCACCTTTGTGTGACAAAGAAACGGAACCTGTTCTACGTCATTGTTTTTTTTTTTTTTTTTTAAATATCCTGAGATTCTTTAAATTTAAAACTATGCCAGGTATTGCTAAAAAATTAATTTATTATGATAATATTTATATTTTATTCTTAGGCCGCTTTAAATTTCTAAATAAGTGTTTCTTCGGATATTTTTATATTTTCATTTAAATCTCTTTTTGACTTATGTTTTTCATCAGGGCTAATATTATTTTATTCTAGTCTTGACTAATACTCTACGTACTGTAATAGTACTCGTACTGTAGGACAAAAAATCACTGTATTAAATAGCAGGACATCTGATATAAAGATAGCTTTGAAATATGATTTTACCGCATTAAAAAAGTCTTGAGTAAGTAATAAAGAAATAACAGAGAAATACCTTTTGAAGAACGACATTACATATTTAAGAATATATAAATAAACGAACTAATGTAAGAAGACTTTCAAAATATGATATTATCATACCACTTATTATTATTATTATTATTATTTTTTTGGATACCAAAATAATTCTTTTACAAATGATAATTATTTGTAGGAAAGATATTGTGTGCGATACATTTCAGACTGCTTATTTCTGTCAATTAATGCCATTATGTGGAGTTAACACATATTTTTTAATTGTGAACAAGGGTCGTAATTTTTAAATTGGAATGAGGTCGATATTTGTAGATAAAATATTTAATTAGAATGTTATTTTTTAAATTCAAACATTCGAATTTTTGGGAAACAATTTTAAACGTTTCGTTTAAAATTGTTTCCCAAAAACTTCGTTTATTTTACTAGAGTTACAATGGCAGTTAAAGTATTATGATAATAATACCTTTTCGCGGATTTGTCATCGTTAAAAAATACTATGAAATTGTTGATATTTTAGGTCGTTTATCTCTGTCTTCTGTCATGAGTTCCCCCGACCCAGAAGTTTGGACTCAGAAGCAAGCTGTTGACACTTGGCTGACCAGGCAGAGGCATCTGGACCATCCACCAAAAAAGTTACACGATTCTTCAACTGCTCTTGAGCATTCGAGAAGGATGGTGTCTGACCAGGCCAATGATGGTGACGTCAGCTCTTCCCCTACTCCTGCACTCCCGAAGAAGGAGAGGAGGAAGACGAATATCTACAAGCAATTGATGGACATCGTCCGGAAAGAGGAGAGGCATTTGAAGAAGGCTCAGTAAGTATTTATTTTTGAAACATTATTCAAATCCTACAATTAGTTCCCTTCAAACTTATATGTTAAAATATCTTTTTTAAATTTTAAATTGTTTATAAAATACTTTTTATTCATCCAATCCAACTCAAATACTTTTTTTTAAACTT
Source organism: Latrodectus geometricus (assembly GCA_026290005.1). Lineage (NCBI taxonomy): Eukaryota > Metazoa > Arthropoda > Arachnida > Araneae > Theridiidae > Latrodectus > Latrodectus geometricus. The sequence continues at coordinate 31,066 of JAPDSC010092666.1, read as the reverse complement.
GTAGTGATTAATAGTGTTATTTGATGTTGATACAGTTCTTTTAAATATAATTCATTAACTAATTTTAAATTAATTAATTTTAGTTTTATAAGAGAGAAAAATTCACTAAACCATGTAGGGGTGCCATCTGTGGAATCAACATTTACTATCTCTCTCTTTACATTTCTTACATTCTTAAATTTATTCATGTTTATTATGTTGTAAATGAGTTTATTACTTCCTTTGAAAAATCAACTTTATGGTTTTGAAATAAATTAGTGAGAGGAAGGGAAAGTGTGTGCATATGTGCCTGTGAGAGAGAGAGAGAGAATTTTTTCTATTTTGAAAAAATGAATGAAAATTATTTATATAGGGCTATTTTTGCAGCTTATAGATAGTGTAGTGAAGAAATTGTCTTGAAATGGCAATGTTGGTAGATAACGGCGTAGAATCTTCATGTTTTCGAATCAAATCTCGTCAAAACATAAAAATAATTGATTCAACAAACTCCATTAATGGTATCGACCCTCGCTTCACAAACGGGGACAATGCGAAATTAAATAAGAAGTAACTGAAATTTTTCTATGTTGACCGAAGTAGGAATTGATTTTAATTATTTTTTCATATATATAACTTTCCTTATTTAAAAACCAATAACTGAAAAGAAAATCTTTCATGTGTTACATTGAAACACAAACTGAACAATACTTCTAAATTCTCAAAAATTAAAAACTTTCTTTCTTTTGCCCTATTTTATTTTGATTTTAATTTTGTTCTATTTGATTTTATTTTGTTGTAAAGATCGTGACAACAGATTCATTTTACAGCCAAGATTAATGTAATTTATCAATATTTTATGTTTAAGTAAATGATGAGAATCATTATACAAATTAAAAAAAAATGATTGATATTAAATGTTCTTTGGAAACTCGAATCTCTTATGAAAATCCAGAATTTTTCTTTGAATCTTCTTAAACATCTACGTATTTCTGTTCTGATTTATCTAGTGCCAGAAACTAAGTTATAAACGGAGAATTACAATATTCTTTACTAATTTTTGTAAGTAGGATATTTGTTTGAAACTTAATTCATGTGCGATATTTTCCTTGGGAAATAAGTATGGGGCAAAATTAAATTTTAAAGATAGTCGAAGTATTTTTCTAATAATTTTGGTAGTCTTATTCAGTTTATTGATGAATCCCTCAGGGATTATGTTTTAAGTAATAGAGCTGTGATTTAATGTTGATATACATTTATTATAGTTAAATTTTTTAAATAAATATAGTTAAATTTTTGTATAAAAATATGTATGTTTCATCTAATAAAAGTTAGTTAAATAGTTAAATTTTAATATAAAAATATGTATGTTTCATAGTTAAATTTTTATATAAAAATAGTTAAATTAGTTAAATTTAGTTAAATTTTTATATAAAAATAGTTAAATTAGTTAAATTTAGTTAAATTTTTATATAAAAATATGTATGTTTCATCTAGAAGTTTTTTGCTTATGAAATCAAAATAGTCATAAAATCAATATAAATGTATGTTCATAAAGAAATAAAATGCATAAAGTAAAAAACATTATGAGACACTTATCGATATATATAGTTATACATAAAGAGTTAACAAGATAAAAAAAAAGTTCAGAAATGGATTATACTAACAACAGTGTAAAATTCCATTTTCAGCTCTCAATTTTTCCATTTTAATTAATTATGTTTATTTCTGTTAAATTTTACAAACTTTTTGCAACAGATTAGATTTCAAAAGTTTTTTTTTTCAATACTTATTATTTTCCTGAAACTAATGCAAAAATACATTTGAAATTATGCTCTACATTATATTTATTATGAGATATTAAAAATAACTTACAATGATACAGTAGTTCTTAATTTCTCAATTTTATTTTAAGTACATTTTATACCACTTGTTGATACAATTCTTCCTATCTCATTAACTTTCCAGTAGAAACGAGAAAACGGTTTTGTTTTCATCAATTCCTAATTTTTGTAGAAATTTTCAGAATATTTATTTGGATTTAGGGTAGGGTGGTACCAAAGGAACAAAGCATTGCAACGAAGGTCTATGTATTATACCCCGAAAAAAAGTCTTTACTTGAAAAGACCAGTTGCTGAAGCAAAATTCAGCAGGCATTTAATAGGAATAATCTGCTGCATCCAAGGTTCAAAAGTATACTGACCCATGTGTTCAAATCTATGTGCAGAAAAGATTTCACATAAAATATGCAATGAAGTTTCTTCCCCATATTGACAACCCCTGCAAGTAGGATCATCTAATGTCCTCATTATGATGAAATGTCCAGTAAGAAGTCCCACTGCTCTCCTTAAACAGCTTCTACTGAACTTTAATAACTATTTTTACCTTTTACTAGGACATGTGTACTATTTAATAGCCTTGCTTGTCTTTGATCACTGCCATTATACCAGTTCAAAAACTGCTATTTCCTGAAGAGATCAAAGACGCTGTTTCTGATAAGTTCTTTTGAAATATTTACTTAGATTTAGAAGTTTAGATTTTTTGAAACACCTAACATTGGTTCAGGACGCACACACAAAAAAAATCGGTTATTGATTCAATTTTTACCACCTCATCAGATAAATCATTACCCTCAACATCAGAATGACAGGGCACCCACATCAATGTGAGGGAGTTATTGTGTAAACAATCTGCACACAGCAAGGCAGCATTCTCAGACAAGAACGGAATTTATATTAGATTTCTGTAAAACTAGAAATGCTGCTTGACTTACAGAACAGATAATTATTCTTTTACGAGAATAGTTTCTGTCCAAGTATATTCTAATGCTCATGAGAATGGCAAAGATTTCTGGTTGGAATACAGTTGTACGTTTTCCCTAAGGGAATGACAATTTTGTACCATCAGTTGGACATCAAATACCAGCCCCAGTGTTGGAATTTATTTTTGAGTTATCAGTGTACCAGAAAGCACAGTTTTCACTGATGACAACATTATTCCAATCTCCTCGTAAGGAAATTTTATTTTATAAGCCTTATTATAAGCATATTTAACAATCATTTATATCACACAGTCAGCATTCTTACAAAAAGATAATTAATTGCGTCACCATTTAGGTTTCCTCATTATAAAAATCTGGAATAATCCTTCCACTAATCTGTATTTTTAAGTGTTTTCATGCAAATTATAGCTTTTGCTTCAATACGCATGTAAAATAAATGCATACCAAACAAAAGTTAAAATGTAAAAGTGGTTTTTTTAATACACCAAGAGATAGCTGCGCATACTAATTTTAGAATTTTTGTTGTATCTACCTTAGCAAATTCATTTTGATTCTAGACCACCAGAACACTGAATAAGTAATGATGAGACAAATGATCATAGTGTAAATCCAATGAACAACTTTTGGGTTTAGAACTAAAAAATCTTCCAAAAGCATTTTTGCATGACCAGAAAAAATTTTTTTTTTGTTTATTCAATACAAAAGTTAAAACGCTGGTATCAAATTAGGTTTATGTCAAAAAATACTCCTAAGAATTTCACTTCTTTTCAGTAAGTTAATTCTTGATTAAAAAAAAAAAATCAGATTACAATTTTTTTTATGAAAGTAACCAACAATAATTTTTTGAGTATTCACAGAAAGGCCTTCATTATTACACCAAGTCACAACACATTTCAGGGCATTGAACATGATGCTAGAAATCGTTCCTCTAAATTTACCTCTGACGATAACAATTATATTATCTGCATTCCAAATGATGGTTATGCTAGGCTTGATTAAACCTCTATAAGGGAATCTACAACACAGCAGCACAAAATGGGTGAAAGGATCTCTGCCTACGAACAATCAGCTTTGGCTTGGATCATCATGTTTTTTTCAATAAAGGAGGAACTGACAAATATGTTATTAAACAAGTTTTTGATCCAAAAACAGATAATTTTGATTTTGATTCATAGTAATTTTAGCTTTTCCTATTGTAGGAATAGAAATTACTTTTGTATGTCTCCAAATAATATGAACAAAAGATATACTTGCTCTTAAAATCCTATAAAGAATTGGAGTAATGCACTGGACTCCTTCAATAAGTAGAGCCATTGATGGTATTGTACTGCAGTACAATACCATCCATTCCATGTTATTTATAAGGCTTAAAGGACATTATAGCCCATTTTGTTCTATCAAAAGTTATGCATTTTTTTGGCAGCATCCTATTTACTTCTACCACAATTTGATATAGAGAATGTAAAGGTAGGAGTTCCAATTATTTCTGCGAAACTTGGAAAGTGAACTTTGAGCAACTCAGCCAGGGTCTCCCTCCCAAATTCTGAAAACTTACCATTTGGCATTTTAAGCGTGTTTAGACAGCATTTCCTATCTATAGACATTATTTTAACTAGTCTTGCAATAGCAGACAGTCTTAATGTCAGTACAGTAATTCTGCAAGGAATTCTCTTTAGACTTTCTGATACCTTTATTATACGTGATCATCAGTGCCAGTTTATATTTCTGAAACTTACTAGTTTTCTTAGCTCTATTTTAGAGCTTTATACATTGTCTTCGTAATTTGCTTAACTCTTTAGACCACCAACAAACTAATCTTGGGGTAAGTATTACTGACCCTACAATTTTGATAGTATGCTTGGAGAATGGTATATTGCAACTGATCAACTGCCAATTTCAAATTTGTTACCGAAGATAACTTTCCAAAGTCAACTTCTTTGATTAGGACTAACAGATATTTTTTGTAGAAGCCCAGTAGTGTTTTTGTAGTTCCTACTTAACACCTCTAGCCTATTTGTCCTTAAAACAGAAAAAATAATGTATTTGTGTTCAGATAAGCTTACTTCATCAAACACTTTCAAATCATTAATAGAGTCCATACACTTACTGTTACATGGTGTAAGGTCAATGACTTCCATTCTATTTATAGTAGTAAAAGTGTGTTCAATAGCTTTATTAAAGATAAATAAATTATAATACAAAATGTATTCTCGAAGATGACCCCCCTTCGACTTCTTGATTGCAGCGTTACAGGGGAAAATGGGTTGAAACTTCAAACCTGAGTCTTTTGGTAACTCTCACCTTCTAGGCAGTCTCCTCCTCCCCCTTTGCTTCTTTCCTAACCCTTTGGGTTTTTGTGAGAACTCCAGAGTACCCAACTGTGGTGCTTAATGAAAACTCCTTTCCCCAACAGCAAGATTACTAGTGCCATGTTTTGTGAGGGGATTCTGTTCCTTTAAATCCATTTCACCGATTGATTAGTTAACACCAGAAGGTGCAGTAAATCCTTTTTCATCATTTACATTTTTTTGTTTCTGACATCCATGGAGTGATATAGGAGGAATTTTACGACCACCAGCTGCATAGCCTCCTTGAACAGGTGGAAGATAAACATATAACAAAATTTTGCCTAGTTCCTTCAGTGGCCTGTTAGTGACCCCACAACCCGGCTGCCATTCATCTATCTGCACGAAATCTAACAACTTGGATGTTGGGTTATCATTCTATATTTGTCAGGTTCACAGCATTCACACTATGGATGTGCCAATTAGAAACCTAAAACGAGTTCTAGGCGAACATCGCCTATGCAACCTTCACACCCCTTTGAAGTTACAGAATAGGATTTTGTGAGGATAATATGTACTTACTCTTTCTTATAACTTTCAACATCAATATCTTTCCAGAAGAAATGAGGGGGAGGCCAATAGTAGAGATTCTTCGTATTCTCAACGGGAAAGCAGTCCATCTACTTGTTCAGAATCTTCTTCCACGTCTTCCTATTCCTACTCTGATTCATCCGGTTCCAGAAATCAAGGCATGAATGGAGTACCAGCTAATAAGGAATTTCACACTTCGGGTTATTCTCGACAATCTTCCGGCACAAATAGCACTCCTGCTTCATTCCAAGTGTCGTTTGTTCAACCTTATTCACCAATTAAGAGCTATCGTCCTGTGCCATTCGACATTGTAAATCCTACTGCGAGCAGCTATCGTATGCCTGGGTAAGTTAAATTCTACTTCTATATGATTCTACGACACCATTGTTTTTTTTTTTTTTTTTTAATTTTAGGTTATTTTTAAGATATTAACGTTATAAAGATGATAACATTCAAGTAAATATATGCGCGTGTTAATAAATTAATAAAATTACTGCATGGACTTCAATCATTTCAGCGCTAATTTGGTAACTAAACGCCAATTCGCCGTAAGATTATCTGCCACAATTTGTTAAAATATTTTAAATACTTATTATTATTATTATTTTTTTTTTGCTTGACTTTTAAATACAATTGAAACATATTCTGAAACGCAAACACATTATATTAACTGCTTGATATTTGATTTGACTTCCATAAATATTATGTTCCTTTTTCAAATTCAACTGTTTTTTTCTGTTCACAGACAATTGAAAAATAAATACTGATGCTAATATCTGAGTAATGATGCCACTCATCAATCATATAATACCTTACTAATGTGTATTTTGTCAATATCTTTCATTAATTTAATCTCCACGAGTTCGCTGTATAAAAATGTTTTAATATTTTTGTCCATGTGTATTTCTGGTTTCTTTAATAAATTATGTGTTAATATTCAACGCTAATGACGTCGATCTTTACCAGTATTACTCAATTTATGATGGTAATAGCTTTGTCATAACAATTAAAAAAATATATTCTTATTGTATCTGCTTTACTGATTCTTATTGTATCTGCTTTGTTTGATATATTAGTAATTTTAGATTATTTTTTTTACCCAATATCTAAATTTTTTTCAATTATTTTGAAATTGGTATCAAATTGTCAATGTAATGAAAACATATTTGTATTTATTTGGAAATAGCTAGATTTGATTAAAATTTGATAACTCTTTCCCTTATAAGAAAACGCCTAGTTTTAAATCATTAAATAACAGTCGCTTATGAAATCCTATTATTTTTCTTTTATCTAAAATATAACAATGAAACTTGTCGACACAGTAGAAACTAATCCCAAGATTCGAAATATAAAAACTACTTTTATATTAATCTATAATCAAAAGCAGTAATCACCAAACTTATGAAGCTTCGGAGCTGCCATACTAAATCTTAAATCTAATTGTGAACTATCAATCCAAATAACTACCAATTTTTTTTAAAAAAAATTCTTATTAGCCAATAAACTTGTGTTTTTATTAAATATGAGGCCAGTTATAATTAAACTGTATATAATAAAATGAAAATGAATTTCAATTGTAGACAAAAAAAGAAATTTAAGTGTACTTAGTTATAAAATAACAAATGTCATAACAGTATTTTTATCATACCTATTCAATTTAATGGAAAGCGCAAAGCTCTTTTTCAAATAAGAAAAGGTTTTGTAATATTAGGAAGTGGCGTAGCATGCCCTTTCTTGGACCTTGCGCCATAAAACCCAATCAATCAATCAATTAATATTAGGAAGATAGGAAGATCTACCATTTGATATTTATCTAGGTGTTTATCAGTACTAAATATATTTCAACAAATTTCCAGTTGAAAGACGAGTCTCATCAGATATATTGTGCTCATCAGATGCTTTCAATTTAAGATAATTTAAATCAAAATTGGATATTTTTCTTTATTATCAATGTCCAAATATTTTTAGAGCTTGAAGGAAACAATTTTATTAATGAATTGTTTTGAAAAATCAATCAATTTCAAGTTCATCACAACATTATCTTCTTGAGAATCAAAATGCTCTTTGATAGAAATAAAGAACTTTTTACCGTCAATTTTTATGTAAACGCGATTTGATAAACTACGCAACAATTGAAATTCTCTTAAAATTTTGGAAACGTTTATTGAATTTATTTTTCAAATTTGGAATGGTTTCAACGCATTGCTTACTATTGTGTCATGTAGTTAAAATTTTAGCAAAGCCAAGGTGAGCAAAAAGCATTCTAGCAGGAAATTTTAAAACTGCATTTGGTTTAAAAAAAAAAAAAATCTAGTGAGAAATTAGGGTTAAGTAACTGAAATGTTAACGAGATCTATCAAAAATGCTCCTTGGAATTACTAGCAGTTTGACCTCAACGGTTTAGTGGAACGTTCAAATGGGATGATTTTATTAAATAACTTAACAGTTTTTCCCATATATAATTTTTCAGTGTTGGATTTTGCTATAATTCAAATAATTTAAAAGAAATTAATACGAATATCCTACACCTTTAATAACTATTAAAAATATCAATGTTTCATCCTTTTAGGGATAGAGAAATTATCTTGAAAACTTTGTCATAGAAATAACAGCCCATTTTCATTATTACAATGAATCAAATGAAAAGGAGTTTATTTGACGCCATCTCTTGGTGTAAAATAGAACTAAATCATTAAACTTTATTCCATAAAATTTCTTCTTCTGGGAAAAAATTATTAAAATCCATTCAAGTAGCAGCATAAATTAAGAATATCCCCTTTAAAAATTAATATGTTAAAAGTTTAGAATATTTTATCTTTAAATGCAATTTTATGAAAATAAATTTGAAATGAAGTGAAAAGAAAGATTTCAATTTTCGTTTCTATAGTTACAGTATTAAAGCAAAACAATGTTATCTTCTGGTATTGGAATCTTTATCATATATTAGATGTTTCTAAATTTTTTGGGATATAATATTGAAATATATCAGTTTTTACTTCTAATTAATAATCTCAGTCTGCATTTGAAAGAAAAAATAAATATTGAAATGAATATAAAATGACGAACATCACAAAAGAATCTTCAAAGAAATCATTTTCTTCTTTACCTTATCAAATATTTCTCGTATTTGGATGGTGGTATTTTATCATTTATGCTGTTGTGGAAGCAGTATTATTGTTTTATAAGAAAATTTATTTCGTGTATCCGAATGGAAATTTTTTTTCTGAAGTTGCTCTGATTCTACTTTTGTTTGGTATTGAAAGCATACGAACCTTCTTAGGGAAAAAAGGAAACTTAACGGAAAGAATGCTATCAGTAGTGATATCTTTACTTTTAACTGTGCCTGTGTCTTGCGGTGTTATTTATTTTTTATGGTGGCAAACTTATGTGTTAAAACTTGATTTTATTGTTTCCATTATTGTATTAGTATTTCTGTCATTGCAAACAATATCAGGTATTTTTACTTTACTGGCTTCTTGAATGTGATTTTCATTTGACCAAGCTTTTCTGTGTATCTTGATATCAGGTGAGATAAATTATTTTGTTTTATTAAGTAAAACAAATTTTAATTTTACAAATGTTTTATATAATATTTCTGAATTTTATGATAATAGTTCAATAGAGCAAAGAAGGCAATAAAAACATTTAATAATTCTTTTTGTCAAAACTAGTTATTATCGATGCATAAATTTTATATTTGTAATCAAAGGGGATAGCAAAAATATTCAAATTTTGAGTTTGGTATAGAATAAAGTACTCAATTTTATATATATATATATATATAAATTACCTATAAAATTTAGTTTGAGTTTCACTTCAACTAAAAGTGGGATGGATTGTCTCAAGCATGGATATTTGTAGTAGTTTGTTTAGTGATGTTTGCCAGTGTGGTATATTAATGCATTGGTAATCCTATTAGAGTGGAATCTTATTTCTTGCTCAGTAAAACTATTTTAGAACTACATCCAAATTAATTGTAATAAATACTGATTTATAGGAAACTAAATTCAATTATTAAGCAGGAAGAATTATTTGTGTTGTTGACAAAGTTATGGTTAATTATTTGAGATAAACTTGTACTTTGACATGAAAAAAGTAGTGAACTGAGTGGTCAGTACAGATTTTATATTGAATATTACTTAAACAGAGGATTTTCAGAGATATATACCCGGGAAGGAAAACATTTTTTAATAACTATAACAAAAGTGCAATTTTTCTTTTTAGAAATATTCAAAGAAAACATGATTTAGAAAAGTGTAAGACAAAAGAGCAGGATTTCATGAAGATTTCCACGTTCAGTTTACTAAACTTGAAACAAGTATTGTTATCTATACAAAAGAAAGTGTGAGGTTATTGGAAAAAGATTAGAAGTAATAAAGAGAAATGAATTGATTTTGAACTCTGGTAAACAATAAACATAAAAATAATTCAATTTTAACATCAGTTGAAAACAGCTTCTCTTTTTTAACTGAAGTTTATGTACATACTTTGCTTGATTTTATCAAATAAATTTAAATCCCTTTTTTTTTTTTTTTTTGAAGCACACAGTCTAAAAAGGAGACTCAAAGTGGGTGTGATAGCCTTTGTTATTAGAAAAAACATGAAGTTGGCTAAGGAAGCATGTGGTTACATGTAAAAGCTTATTTTACAAATTTACATGGATTTACTTTATCATTCAAATATTTGGAACTTAATGAAAAATTGATTACTTATTAATGGAACACAATTTAAGAATAACATTAATTGTAATTTGAAAAAATTGTCACAAAATTACTGTTCCAATATTATATTTATCAATAGAAAATTTAAGCATAATATTAACTGTGGTTTAAGAAAAAATTATCATAAAAATACTATTTCAATAGCAGATAGTAGTGATTTTTTTCTTGGGAGTACCATGATCATATTGGCAAACATGCCCATCACACTAGGAAATAAAATTTTTCATATATGTTTATATCCTAATGAAAAGTTAGTTGAGCAAAAATTATTACATAATTTTCATGACAAAACCTACTGGAAGTTTATTTCTTGATAAATTTGACTCTTACATGTTGTCCTCCCTCTTTTTTTTTGTATGATAGATCCTGTAATTTTTGAGAATACATAAAATCAAAAATTTTGGAATATCACTCACTAAACTATTTAATGGAATTTTACCCAGCAGAAAACAATCCAAATACTGATGAACTTTTTCATGTATCTTTAAAAGAAATTCAAAATATTTACTGATAACTGAATGATTTGAGTTAATATTAATTTTTCAAAGCTTAATAAAGTATGTTTTTTCTCATACTTATTCATTAATGAGCCTTGCTTTTAAGGACTTTCAGAGATTTCATGAATACTTTTTCAAATTCGTATAAATTAATTTTAAAAAAGATAAGTTTAATAATCCAATTTTAAAGTAGAAAGAAACATTTAAGTACATAACAAATATTATTTCCTAAAGATTATTCCAATATAAAACAATATATGTTTATTTTCGTTTTTCAGCCTTCAAGAAGAGGGAAAACATTTGCAAGCTGAAGTTTCATGAATATGATAAAAATGAACTTCAAATTATGAGCTTTTTACTGTATAAAATGTCTCCAGAATTTTATAAAGTAATCAAGATTTGCATTATTTTTCTAAAATTACAATGCATTTGATATAAATCAAAAATGTTGATTTATGAGTGAGGTGCAAATTTTATTAATGTATACAAGATTAAAAAAAATTACCAAGTTTAAAAATGTTTTGTAAATAAGTTTGAATCAATGTATATTGCAATTATTCTTAATCAAATTTGAAAATTACCTCAACTTTTTGTATAGATATATTTGTACAAAAATTAATATAATAAAAATATTTGTGACATCCTTTCTGAATCTCGAATTTTAATTTGCTCAAGAATGACATCTTAAATATTTTGTTAGATGAGAATAATTTTAAGTTCAATGACACAAAAGTAGAAAATTGTTTGCATGTATAATAGATAAAAATATAACACTAAATAAATTTCAAGAATCATTTTAATGGTAAAAATTTTCTTATTTAAATCTACATTTTAAGCTTGTCTACACAAATTTTTCTCTAAAAATGGAGCGTTTTATAAATGCATTAAAATGACTGCTTTTTACAAGAGAATTGGCTACTAAGCAGCATTTTAATTATGTAATGCAATAAATTAACATAACACAAATAACCTGTTTATGTACATGGAATTGTTCAAATTTAATTACTGTAAATAAGCACCAACCATAAGGAAAGTAGGAATAAACTGGAACACCTGTACACACAATTAATTTCTTATGATTACTGACTCTTTAAAAGTAATGAACAACTGCAATTGAATGCAATGAAAAGTTCTTATTTGGTTTTCTTTTTCAGATAGATTTAAAAATGTTACTTAAATTAAATTTTTCTAATTTTTAAAAGTGAAAAATAATTAGTGTTAACTTTTACTTAATTTATTTTTGGTCCCAAGAGTTAAATATAATTTCAATAGAAGGTGTGAAGGCAAAGTATTCCAACATACTCTTCTTTCCTTTTTGGCTAAATAATTTTAATCATAATTAATTAACATGTTTTTAATGTTTAAAATAAAAAAATAGCAATTAATAGAAATATGGAAGAGACAGAATATAACAATTTGGCATCAATATTTCTCACAACATGTGGCAATCTCTCTAATAAAGAGAACTAAATTTTATATAACAAAATCAATATTCAATGAAACATACATATTATGAGATTTCTTTGATTACAAGTATTATAAAAGTAATTGCTAAATAAAAAAATAATTACTTTGAAATAAATCACAGATATTACAAAAAAGAAACAATGTAAAGAAATAGTACAAACAATGGGGATTAGAATAATTACTAATATGTCACAGTAAAAGAATCCAGTGAAATAGACTGATTTTTTAGATAAGTGTTTACACTAAAAATATATAATACTAGTTTTTTAAGGTAATACCATAAGAATGTGTAGTGAGATTGGTTCTCAAACTATTTATGCAATAAAAGTGAAATACTATTTAACTTAAGAACTTGGCGAATATTGTTTCATAATTTGCATGAAAATTTAAAGATTACACTTTAGTCATTGATGATGAGGCTATATTTTAAATTATAACAATCATTTTAAAAAATAAGAAAAAAAACTTGTTTAATGTTAATGTATTTTTAAAAGGATTATATATTCATTGTGATTTTTTTCACTTATCATTCAATATCTCTAACTTTATTAAAATTGTAAAAAAATACTTCAAAACATGAATCAATTTCATATTTTAATATTTGTTATATAATTCATCAATGGCATTTTTTTTATGTAAAATAAATAAAATGCTCTTCTGATACATTATAAAACAAGGCATATTTTAATTTGAGATTTTTTTGTCCTAATGAAGAAAAATAGTTATTTTTTAGGTAAGAATTAAAGATTACTGTATTTATCAGTATCAAAAAGGAAAATTATAAAATTAACTTTTCATTAATGTTAAATAAAGATTACATATTTTATACACATTTATGAAATATATAATGAAATGCAATAATCATATATTGAATTTAATAGATTTCATTAAAATTATGGCACAAATATAACACTGTCAGTAATAGAGGATATTACTTCATGACAATGAGTTCTACGAACTTCCTTAAAAAGCACCCATAAAAACATATCAACAACATTGAATATTTGTGCGTTCTTTACACATGAAATGCATTTTCCTTTTACAATTTTACTTTGCTTTACATTTCTTCACAGCATGTAAAATTAATTTATGAAATATATAAAAAAGTTCCAATTTTTTCCACAAATTGCTACTTTCTATCTCAAAAATTCTTTTTTTAAATCAGTAAAATGTGTGAAACCTTATTTTGGTTTAGCTGATGTAAGGAAGCTAAAAAGGTTTTGGAACAAATTCAGTATAACTTATACTATATAAAATTCAAATCAACATAAATAAATAAATAAAATAAAAAAAAAAAAACCCGGCACAACTATTTTAATTAATTGAAAATAAAATTTCAAGTCAATTAAAACAAGAATTATTAACTTTGGCTAAATTAACAAATTTAATTCATTTTTCAAGTCTAAATGTATTTTAAAATATTTTCATTATTTTACAATTAAAATATGTAGTGTAAGACTAAGACTATTCCTATTTTAAGTTTCACAGGCAAATGTAAAGTTATCTTGAAAGCAGAGTATAATTAGTAAAATTTGCACAATATAAATTTGATATGTTGACCTATAACTACAAAATGGCTGAAGTATAAAAAACAGATACATAAAATGTTAGAAATACAAGTTTAAAAATATTCAGATGCTTTCATTTTTTTCTTATATATAAACTATTACCAGACTGTTTCTACTTCAAGATGCATCAAAAATTAAACAGACTAAATCTTCAAAGTAGTATAGAAAATTAAAAGTCAGACAAAACAGTTTAATTGAAGTGATAAACTTATACCAGCGTGAATTAAGAGATTCACTAAAGTTAACATGAAACTAGTACAAATTTTAGCAATAAACTTGTGACAAGAAGGGAGTTTGGCAATCCAACAAAATAAATATGTGCCAAATATTTATTTTGTAAATAAATTTTGGATTAATACAATAGTTAAAGATAAAATTAAGTTAGGCCTGATAAAGATCATTAGATAATCAAAAGACCAAAGATACCATTAATTTAATAAAATTTGTGAACTGATATATATTAACTTTTTTTTTTAACTATCATTTACAATTAAATCAAGAAGTTTGTAACTAATAAATGAAACACACACACTGAAATTACTCACTAATAATTTAATATAGTGTATCATTTTAAAATATAAATATAGTGCTTGTCTAAATTTAATATAAAACAGTGCTTAAAATATTCAATTCTACTGTACTTACTGAAATAATGCAAGTAATGAGTATTAAAAAGAAAAAGATTAAAACTATTGAAATATTTTATATATATAAGATATAAGATTATAAAAGTGGTTTCTGTCCCATTAAATAGTAATTTCTTGCACATAAGGATTGATTAAAATGGGGAACACTGTTTAAAGTGGATTACAAACGTCACAGTCTGAGGAGAATCAAATCCATAAATTGTTAAATCAAAGTCAAAAAGTACTGACTTTTTAGCTACCAGCTCGGCATTGAAAGAAATGGAGAATATTATTTAAATATAGGTAAAATTTTTGCTATAAAATTATAAAAAGCATAAATATACTAAAACATATTTAGCGAAGTATTAAACACATACTCAAAACATTAAATAATTCATTTATAATTTTCAAACAATTTGTAAAAAAAACTTTAAAAAGAGAAATAATATTAGAGAGCATCACAAGTATAATTTTCATGATTTCAGTAAATGAATTTTTTTGGCTAGCAATTTTGAGATAGCCTATTACTGGATAATCATTGTTTAATTTAAAAAATAATAAAAAATGCAGCTTTAAATAGAAAAATAAAATAATTAAAATATATAAGGAAATAATTAATAGTAGATAAGTACTGTTATATTAATGAAAAGTTATAACTTTATTACTAAAAGAACAAATGTTTTATTTTTATAAACTGCATATAAATATATATATATAAAATAATTTAATATAAATTACACAAATTTATTTTTATATTTTACTGTAATTCAATGAAAAATGCTACTTTATGCAAATACAAAAAAGGGTAACATTGAAAAAACAGTAATCTCAGTAATGATTTGCAACTTTGACTTGCACTAAAAAAGATTTTTAAATAGTACCAAATCTTTTAACAAAATTTCTATACACCAAAATAAAAATTTTTAAAATTAAAACAAAAGTTTCTAATACAATTTATAGTTAATAATTGAATTTAAAAAAATTCAATTAATAGCAAAAAAGAAATTTTAAAACAAAAAAATTCATAATTTGGAATATATCAGATGTTTTATTTTTAAAAATTGACAATTGAGAAATTTTACTTCATTATTTACTTAAGAAATGATAAGAAAAGCAGAAGTGTTTTTACACCAGGGAAAAAAATACACAAATAAAAATAATGAATACCAGAACAGTGCTAATCAGAAAAACGGGTCAAATTCGCCAAATGCTTCATAATTTTAAAAAATGACTAAGTAATAAAGTGCACATATGAATTAATGCTTTTTCTTTCGTTCTTTTTTTTTTTCTACCACACTTCCATATTTATCATGAATGAAATAAGCAATCATAATCAAACACATATTTAAATGTAACATACTGTAATCAGAAAATTGTTTAAGAAGTACAAAGATGTCAATTTTCTATATTCTTTGACACTTTTATTTTCATATATAATTGTAAATTTAAAATTTTCAAAATATATTTTTTTGATAAACTCTTTTTTAGAGACAATTGAGGATATATAATATAAATGTTGCAGAAAAGAACTTAAAAATTCAACAATTTTCTTTCACATATGCAACTATTTTACTGAAAAGTAAGAAAAACAATGATGTTGCATTTTTATTTAATGAGCAGTGTGATTTGGAGATGTCCTCTCTTTAAATATACATATTTTAATCTGATTTAAAGAAACAAAATTCTACAGCTTACTCTTTAGTTTTACTTATGTCATGTATTTTTTTCTAATATATTATTTTTATAATTATTTTACTTCTTATGATTATTTCATATGAATTACATTATTTTTTGAAAACAAAACAGCTACTATCAACATAGACAAACTTTACATTTGTTTTCAGTCAAAATGAAAAGAGTACAATTATGAGACAATTTAGAAATATAATAATTTTTAGTCTGGACAATATTTAAAAACAATACATTAACATTTATGATAACTTCAAATCATTTTTAATTGATAGTTTTTTACACATAATTCTTACATTAAAATAACTAGATTAAAAGAATTATTCAATTCAATAAAGTTCTTGATATAGTCAACTTACAAATCTTACAATGTCATTATGCAATTATGTCTTCAAATGCATAGAATTAATTTAAGTAATTTTTGTAAAATAGAGAAATCATGTGTACATTAAAAAAATCAATTTAAAACAGAAACACAATTATATTTAAAATCAACTAATCAAAATGTTAATTAGTCCAAATAATTCAACAAACTACTTTAAGTTCTTAAAATGATATACATAAATTTAAAAAATCAATAATTATTATTACTTTAAAAAATATGTTTATTCTTAACCTATAACACTTTTAAACATTTCAATGATTCATGAGAAATTATACTGCGAATCGAAAATATATAATGAATTTCAATGTCACAGTAATTTTAATTAATAAACATACATATGCAAAAACAATTCCAAATATTTCTAAGTAGTTAAGTTCAAAAAGGTACATGTAAAGCAAAGATAAAATTAAACTGTTTTTAATAAAAATAAAAAGAAAGCAAATACATTGCTTAGTCATGGAAGTTGGGAGTAAACTCATAGAAATCAATGGCTGGTAAAAAATGATTAACATATATGTAAATAATGCAGAAAAGTTCATTAATGACAAACATTAGGAAGACAGCTTTAAGTAGAGCTCAACTAATGGGAACGTTTGAAAATCACAGTAAACATAACAAATAAATAAGTACAACAAAAGCTACAACTTAAAAAAAATGCCCCTGTCATAAAAAAGCTCACCAAAATGAAAGATAATAAAAATATCAAAAAATGGAAGTTCTAAAAAACATTTATCTACATCTGTCTCAATCAATACTGATTGCATGTTTCGCAAGTGATTTTTTCTTTTGTGATGTAAAAGGATGGATTTCTAATCAAAAGCTGCCTTTTTGGCAAGGCCTGTCAAACTTGAAATTTCTGAAGGTTCAGATGGAGAAGGTTCTGATGTGGTGAGACGGCTGAACTCAATCTCTTCTTGAGTAGATGAAACAGCATCTACACACAATGCACAATATGAAATATTCCAGTGTATGAAATTATTACAAAGTAATAAATATAAATTACAAACAAGTACATTAATATAAAAAAAATTTTATAAAATAAAGGCAATTTTTTAAAAATAATTTAAGGAAAAAAAGTCAATATTTTTCAGGGTGAGAATAATATTAACAATGTAAATTAATATTGGATTATAGTTTTATTAACATTGGACAAGCATAATTTTAAATTTTTATATAAAGTAAAACATATATATTTATAAATAAAATATCAATTTTCTTTTTTTTTTTTCAACAGGATATTATGAGACTTCAGAGTAAAAGTAGGAAAAATTCTTTGTTTTATCTGAAAACCATGCAAACTGTTTTATTGTAAGTGTCAAATATTATTATCATGTTTTAATAGACTGCACTTCTAAAATATAATTAAAAAAAAAAAGATTTTGTTTGATTATATTTTTTTATAACTATAGCACAAAAACTAGCATCACTTTAATTTTTATTTTTGAAAATTGGTTAGAATAAGATTTTTCAAAAAAGTTTTTCCTTAATGAGGGAAATACTTTGGCAACAATGTATATAAATTCACTACTCAAAATGCATATTAGTATTATGCAGTTTTAAGAATTTGTTGCTTAAGTTAAAAATTATGTATGTTAAAAGTTTAGATAGAGAAATTGGAATGTAGTATGAAAAGGTACAGAAATATGCAATCACACAATGAAATAGAACTTAAAGAACAAATACTGTTCTTTAAGAATACTTGTAATAAATAAAATGAAAAATATCTACATAAATTTGAAAAAAAAATAATAATAATAAAAAGAAATTATATGAATGCTTTTTTTAATACACCTATTTTTAAGATTTCTTAATTTAAATACAGAACAAATTTGTATTTAATATTCCCTAAAGCAAATTAGGAGTGTTTTGTGAAATTTACATTAAGGGCACTTCATAAAGTAACAGCTTTAATCATTCATTAGGAAACTTCATTAGGATTGATTCATTTTATATAATAAAAATATTAAGTACTTTTCCATTTCGCTTGTAATAATGTCCCCAAATGAAGTATATATCACAAACTGCTGCTTTTACCATTATTATTTAATTTATTCCATTTACAAACATTTTAAATAATAAAAAATTACTTATGCCTTTAAAATAATTTTTTTTTCAACAGTTACTCTTCATTTTTTTGATACAAAAAATGTCAACACAGTGAAATTTGCATTGGCAAAAAGGAATAGTACTCAATATTAATAGATTAAAAGCAAGTATAGAATGGTATTATTAGTTTAGTATAGAATGCTATATTATCAGTTGAACAGTTTTATTAACACAAAGTTACTAAGTACAGACAACATTCACTTAAATCTGAACAATGATAAAATAACAAGATTGATAGTTAAGCTACTGCTTCCTTCTCCAACAACCTCTTGTTTATTTTCTTTTAGATATAACATTGGTTAAAAAAAATTTTTTTTTTTAAATAATTTTTATATTTTAATGATTATTTTTTTTTTTCAAATCTAACTTATTTAGTCATTTTTAAGAAATAATGTACAGAATTTTTACAAAATAAGGCACTTTATTTTCATTATAATATATGGCAAACTTCTGAGAGGTATGTGGATACTTCTGGTAGGAGCAGTCAAACAGCATAGTTCAAGAGAGAAGACACCAGACAGAGAGGAACAACTTGGTTTTTAAGTTGGAAGTAGACATTGTAGACCACAATTACATTTTGTAAAATGTTATAAAATTTCAAAATAGAGCATTACAAGCAGAGACTTAATGAAAGACAAAATTAATGAAAAAAGAAATTTTAATATGGCAACACAAAATGAGAAAATAAATATTTGGTAAAATGAGAGAAATAAAATGTTAAAATATAACCTAGAATCAAATGCATTACTTAAAATCAGATAGAAAGGAGAATTGATAAACCTGATTTCAGACAAATAGTGGAGCAAATGAAAGCTTTCCACAATTTGAAACAGATTAAATGATTTTACACAAACAAGAAATTACTTAATCATAATAATATACAGCCCATAAAGGAAATTGCAAAATATCAAAACGTTTTAAAATATCACTCTTATCTTAACATGTATGTATCTTAACCGAATAAGGAGAAAATTAGAAGGAGTTTTTTTTTTTTTTTTTTTTTTTTTTTTTTTTTAAAATATTAGAAAATCATATTTGACTTCAATACAAAAATTAATAAAATACTTATTCAATAACGTTCTTGTATAAAAATGTGTTTGAGCACATGGAAAGTATAAGAAATCAAATTGACAAAAATTCCAGGGATTGTGATTCTGGTAACTATTTAGTTAAGGTAAAATTATAGGAAGAAATAACTACATGAAGCATATCTACAAGCAGGAAAAAATAAAATATTTAAAAATGAATAATCACCAAATAAAGAAACTGAAGATGAAATAATAAATATGAGATGAATATTTGTAATTATTTAAATTAAAGAAACAATTATTAAAAATAGAAAAACTACGAATGGCATTAAAGACAAAAATGCAGTTAGAAAATGCAAGATCCATTAACAAAGAAACCTTAAAAATACAAAAAAGAGAGAATTACTAAAAAAGGTTAAGGAAACAAATTTAAAAAATTGAGTCATTTAAAGAAAACATAAGCAAAAGCATTAAATTTAATATGACTATTTCAATAAAAAATTGATATAAGAGAGAACAGAGTATTTTAAAGAAATGAGTAAAATTAAAAATGAAGAAATGTAAAACGAACAAAAGTAAAATGATCAATATATAAAAAATTTATAAAATAATAAATTTTTTTAATAAAAATTACAAAAAAATAATTAAAATAAATATTTTAAAGGCTAACAAAAATTTAAAATATATATCAAATTTTCTTAAAGAATTAAATTTAGACAAAACAATGGAAATATCAATCCATTTCTTTTACAGTCTGATAAATTCTAGAAAAATTTTGAGCTTTGTACTAATTATGCACACTTTTTTTCAATTTCAAACAAGCATTTAACAGTATCAATACAAGAAATTTGTTTAAAACAAAGGATAGGTGTGGAATATCAATAAAACTCATGAAAATGACAATGAAAAGCACCAAAGTTAGTATAAATGTAGGTGAAAAACTTCTTTTTTAAAAAAAAAAAAAAAAAAAAAAAAAAAAACTTTTTAAATTAATAAAGTGAAGCAAAGTAATCAATCATCTACTGTACAGTTTTCAATATCATTTCATCTAGTAGTGTATCAGTCAGTCAAAAAAAGAATTAAATTTGCTAAGTCAACACAAATTTGTGCATATGCAAGATATTGTAATAGTTATAAGAACTAAAAATAAATTTATTACAATTGACAGGAAAAAAAAAATTCAAATGAAATCATTCCGATAAATGAAAACAAAACAAAACTCAAGTTTATACCAAATTCGGAAGAAGTAATATAAATACAAGATTTTAATATTCATTATAAAAATCTTAATGGTACAAGTACTCTTACTTAATTTAGGAAATTAAATTAATAATTAATGTGTTAACTTAATGATTGTATAAGAACACATGTTAAATTTGAGACATTATAATGGTAATTTTCTTCTCTAACATATTAACGTAAAATATTTGTCGTAAACACAGTTTCAAAATTATAGTTTAAAATAACTTTTATTTTGGCAGAACATTTTTCATGTATACTTTTGGAGTAAAAATTATTGCAGAAAAATTATGTGAACTTAATAAGCATTTAACATTTTTGAGTGAAAATTTATTTGGAATAGTATTAAATATTGCAGTAAATTACATTAAGCAATAATTGCAGAGAACTTATGAATTCTAAACTTTGGTTACCTAAATAAATGTCATGTAATCATTCTTAATTACATTATAACTATGTAGTATTAACTATGGAAAAGAAAAAAAATGATACCTGATTGTGCTGGATAATATTTGTGAGAAGGAGCATAAAGTGCTAGTAGTGCTATGGTGTATAGATTCCACATTCCATATACACCAGTGAAAAAAGCAGATGTATATTCCATCGATATGTCCTTATCCCATTTCCATTGACCTTCGCTGACCTGTAAAAGAAGATTTTAATAAATTCCAAAACAAAATCTTTTTACATAATATATTAAAAAATAATCTGAATGCATTGGTTTTACAGTTTAAATTTAAATATTCCTAGGAACACCAATACATATATCATTTGAGATTTATTAGCAGGAAATGATTACTAAACTTTTTTGTTAAAGACAAATTCTTATATGATCAATATAAGCAAGCACAATAAATATCAATAATATACTCACATTCAATTTCTCTTCAAAATTTATTTTGAAAAGGATTTTGTACTTTTTAAAATGAATTATAAAGATAAAGAAAAGCAGAGATCAATGAAGCTATGATTGTCCATAATTATATAAGAATATATACCTTTTATTAATATGGGAAATTATAGGAATTTTTCAACTTAAATATTGTCCTAAAGCAGAAGTATGTAATTTGAATTTAACAAAAGTTTAAAAGATTTATTTATATTATAAGTATTTCAGTAAGATTTCTATAGATGGTGCTGCAATTAATTAGGCAGCGCTATGAAGGATGATTTTTCCATAAATTTAACAAAATAAAGAAATCTGTAAATTATCTTTTTTAAAATACCATGAATTATGCTGAAACGCAAGATGCACATAGATCTGATTTCCTGAAATATTTCTTACTTATAACACATTACAGTTTTAATTCTGATCACATAATTATTTAAAATGATGTTATAGAAATCAGTATCAAGAAACTAGGTTCCACAAACTATATAAGGCACAAAAACAAGCTTAAAGAATCGAAGATGAATAACATGAGAGAAAAAAAAAAAAAAACATAATTCAAATTGGGTGCTACTATGAATAAAATCAAGTTTAAGACAAAATATAAAATGCATAAAAAATGTCTGAATTTCAACTTAAAACGTTAAAAATATTATTATAAAAGAAAAATTGAGTAAAAACAAAACATAGATTTATAGTACAATTTCTAAAGTGTACAAAATCTAAAATAGTTATAATTTTTCTTTCATTTAGAAGTCTGTCAACAATTCATTGAAAGATTCAGATAAAAACATCAAAACTGGATATTACATTCAACTGTCAATAGTTTTAAAAGCTACAGATGACCCTCATAAACTGAGACAAGGAAAAATATTCTTTAGGAAATAATTAAAATGGACAATTTATTTTCTGTGACTTATATTACAATCACCCTAGTTGTTCAATTTATTGAAACTATGAATTAATTAAATGGGGCGATTTAAGATTTTGACATATATACTTAGTAGTATGCAACACATAATAATTATGATTTCATATTATAAGATTTAATATGTTGATTTTTAATACATGATCAAAATAGCAAAAAACAATAATTTTAATTTCAAATATCCTTTTTTTTCCCAAAACTTTAACTTAATGTAAACTATTTGAGGGGAAAAAATTTAAAGCAACTTACCTGACCAATGATGAAAGATATGATGGTAAGAATGGCACAAATAACAGTAGCCAGCATTAGGAATTTGAAACGATATATTATTCCCTAGGAATAAAAGATACAAATTATAAAGATATTCATCACATCTAAATCATATGCCTGCACCTATAATTACAAGAAAACTTACTTCATAATACAGTCTTCGAGCACTGCTCATACTGGGAAGAGTGTTTCGTTTAAATCCAATGTTTCTGAACACTTTGAACACCAAGTAGCAAAGGAAGAAAAAGTAAACACAAGCCGATATAAAAGCCAAGACAATGAATGCTAACTATTTTAGGGAGTTAAGTTCTAATTTGTCAAAGCAAAACAGTTTCAGCAATTCAATTAATAATTAATGCCACTTTCTTTAAAATTTCAATGTCAAGTTACATACATAAATATTAAAAATGTATGAATAAAATTATAATTAGCAGCTTTAATAAGCAATTAAAATTCACAATGTACAAATTTTATCTTTTAAATTTTTTTATAGATATAAGCTGATAAATCATAATACAATGTAACTTAAAGGATACAGACATTTTTGATCCAATAGGTGATGTCCAAATACTAAAGAATGGATTTTTCAACTGTACACCTCTAAAAAATAAGTATATAAAGGAGTAAATTTTCACTACACCAATTAAACTAAAAGTATTTTTTAAAAAAAAAAAAAAAAAAAACAAATTTTTTTTTCTACCTTTCACACATATCAAAAATGAACAAACAGAAACAACCTAATGCAACTGAAGTAAGGTAATGCCAGTAACTTCGAAGGCGATTTCGTTCAACTTCATCCTAAAATAAAGTATTACATATTATGATTAATACAGCCTGCACACACAATAATCAACAAAACTAAATATAGTTAGAAACTTACAATTTTCTAAGCATCAAATTATTAAAATAAATTTTGTCTCATCTAATCAACACATTAATTTGACAGCACATTAATTTACAACAACTTATAAAATCAGCTATTGTAGATTGATACTTTATGAATTCCCTAGTGGATAGTTTTTTTTCCATCCTATATTAGTAGACATGACAGTATTATCTAGTAGTTATATATTATAGCTGTAGATAATCAGATATTTGTCATAATAAAAGACTCAGAGTAGATGGCAGATATACAACCAAGATGAGAAAATCTAATAATTTTGTTGCATACACATTTTTTTTCAGCATTCATAATGAATGGCAGATTAATAAAGGAATACCAAAATCATGAAACTACATAATTATACCCAATGTTTTATATACTGTAGTCTCACTAATCTGAAAACCAATTAGTCTAGTCAAACATTTTGAATATTATCGATATTTATATAAATTTGTTAAGATTTTAAACATTCATTAATGATATTTTTTATTCCAAATTAATTTGTATATTAAAATTAAATCTGGTTTATTATATTCAAACAGAATTAAGATTTAACTTTATGCTAACTGTATCACTTTTTAGGTTTATATATACAAACACAATATTTGTGATACTCAATTATTACTTCAATTGGACTCAAAGAAAAAGAACTTTCGCAAATTGAAACTATTCCTCTCTTGTAACACAAATTTTTAATATATTCATTGATATAACCTCTTGCTCAATTGTCAAATAGCAAGATTTGTTAACATTAATATGGCTATTAGTTACTTCATTTTAATTTAGTAAAATTCCTTTCACAACAGGTATTACTGTAATGTCTAAATGAAACATGTGGCATTTGTAATATGATCAAGTTAAATTTTTAATAAAGCTGCTTTTCAATATATGATGTGTTTACAGGTGTTTAGGAAATAAAATTATTTGATGGTATATATATATATTTTTATGAGTGCGTTTGGATATTGATAAAAATATCAATATTATCAAGATTTAAAGGTGCTGAATTTTATCTCCACATAAAGTAATTGTACAGTGAGATATGATAACCAAGTGAAATTTGATTGGACCAGAATCACAGTTTTTTTTAGTTGCTCAGTTGTAGTAAGAAAAACCAATAGATGTATGAACTCTATTGGTTTAACCTTTTATTTTCAATATCTTGAAGAATTTCATAAAGGTTACATTCTTCCTAATCAACGCCAAATATTATTACAAGCCTTAAAAAGACATTTTCTACCAAAACTTAGAGATGCTGGAACTTTTCTTAAATTTCAACAATTATTTTTTCTAATGAATTAAACATATTTTATTTTGTGCATCAAATCAATTGTTATATTTTAGTAATTAATATATATATATATATATATATATATATATATATATATATATATATA
>JAPDSC010092665.1:63484-84655 GCA_026290005.1 Latrodectus geometricus | reverse complement strand
GAATTATAAAATTGCTATAAATATTCCTGCTTCAATAAGTTTAAAACTTGTTTCATGCATTAAACAACATTATATCTTTTCGATTTATAATTTATTTCTCGGCAGATATAATATTATACATGAAACTAAAAGTTTTAATATTTTTCTGATTGACAAAGAAGTTGTGTATTCAGTTTTTACAAAGCATATGACGGATCGCTTAAAATTTTAAGTAAGGATATACTCTTTATTCTGCTTTTCATCGGTTACAGAAGTAAAAAACCAAAATGCTTACGATCAATTATTTCAGCGGATAGGTATGAGAAATACAGTAAGGCGATACCCTTTTCATATTATTTAATAGAGTCTGGAAATGAACTTAGGACATTCCAACCCGAAAGCAATGAGCTCTTCTTTTTAGTTTAATGAAAAGTTTCGTAATAATACAACTTTATAAATGACATGACATCTCACGTTTAGTCTACATAAATTTAAACCATAAAATTTCTCTTCCAAAAAACATGAAGTACTATTAATATTTCTTAATAAATGGTACACTATTTTTAACTTCATTCAAATATTGCATGTTCTGACTGTTACACGGCTCGGAAATCTCTTGTTCTTTTTTTCTCACATGAGATTTCCAATCTTTTCTCTCCTTTGGCTATCACATACCATGGAAATTTAATGTTATTTTCACATGATTCTATTGATTCTCCCATGAGATTTCAATTTTTCACATATGAATAGATGAGATTCATTAGTAATTTAGTTTTTCATAATAAAAGAAAATATTCAGAACAGAATTGAAATACCTTTATTTTTTTTCCTAAAAAAATACAGAAATGTAATAATTAAATTTAATAAAAACTGTCATATGTTTTTTTCTTTTATTTTTACTAGTTATATTCAGTTATTATGATTCTAACCCATGATATCAATCTAGCTTAGAAGTAAAAAATGTTTTCTACACGATTTTGTAGTTACTTCGAGTACCACATTCTCACCATACCCAAATATAACAAAATTTGTTTCCATGTGAATTAGCTTCAAATCTCATTGCACATTTCAGTATGTATTGTAATTATTCTGTTCATAAAGTGTAGTGAGGTCTACAGGTTACAAATAATTGTCAGATGCACATAGAGACCTATTAAGGAGTGGATATTTTGATTGTTTGGTCTTGGTATTTTTATTTTGTTTTTGTTATCATTTAAATTATTATCACTTGGATGATCATATCAGATTCAATGTATAATAGTCCTTGTCCAATGAAAGCAATTTCACAGCCCTTAAATTGCCTTCGTTGCCACTTCAACAACATCCTTTCATTTCTTTTAATTTGCCCGGATTTATATCTGTTTGTAATACGCCAAGGCATGAACTTTGGTTGAGCTTATTATCATTAATTTCAAAATATTTTTATGAAATAAAAGTGTAATTATTAAATTTTGCATCTGAGATAGTGTAATAAAAAGATGAGTGTTTGAAATCAATTTCTCCACTTAACCTTTTCAGTTTCATACATAATGCACACTGATATTCAGATTTCATTAATGTTTGTAACGTTTAATTTATGAATGCTATATTTAGATTAATTTTTTTCAAGATTTTAAACTATGGATGCTTTACTTGATATTTTTATGGGTATAAAAACTTGCGTCATTAAGATAAAATTATATAGTCCCCTAATGTTTGGAGCAACTATGTGAGTTACAAAATTTAATCAAATACTGTCCCTGTGACTTTTTAAACATTCACTTATATTAAGATAAATAATGATATTGTAACTATAGGATGGATTCATGGAAATTCCTGGATATAAATTTTAATTCATAAAATGATATTTTATAGGTATATGAAAAAAACTTGTATAAACATCATTAGCTCTTAAAAATGTCTTAATTTTTTGATTAATTTTATTTAAAACGTATTCGAAATAAGAAATTCTTAAAGTGAAAGCAATTTTTAGTGTAATTAATAGAAAAATATAATTCTTACGAATTATTTTTATAACTCAAATATCTTCAATGTTTCTTGAGTGGAATTTTGTTTTAATTAATGAATTCCATTTTTCAAGATCATTAGTTCATCACTAATTACTCAGTTAACGCCAAAAAATCATGCTTTCAACAACTTAAGTCAAACTATTCCAAAACATTTGATGGTGGAAAATTAATTAATAAACTCTGTTAAAGCAGAGAAAGTTTTAGCATAGTTTAGAAATCCATTGTTTTTTAATCATGAATCAAAGAAGTTGATCACAGACATTTTCTGCAAAATTGTTTGACATTAATAGGAAAATCTGGTATCTGATGAAATAAAAATTACGATAAAAAAAAGCGCCATATATCTGACGAATTCAATTAAAATTAATATCTTAAAAACAAATAACCGGATGAAATAATGAAAAATGGGCATTCATATTATTTCAAAAATGCTTTCCTGGATTTTTCTCAAGTAATAAAACATTTTACAAAATTAATTCAGGCAAACTTATTTAAAAAGAAGATGAAAAAGAAGCAGGTTTAAATTAACTTTTTCTAAATTTCTGCAGGCTTTTGCTTTCCATAGGGAATACTTTTAAGACGATTTATATGTTAATATATTAGGTCGTAATTATTTTAACAGAGAGAAAAAAGATGGGACATTTTCTTTTCTTTTTTCATTACTGAAAATTTGCAGACGAGTTGCTTCGAAATTTTTTTTCTTTAAAATTTACAAGCATTTCTACGAAATCTTTTTTATGGTTTTATTCAATTTTAATTTTTTAAAAGTAAATTGAATGTGAATTTAAAAATCTTATCATAATTAGACAGAACAACACTTGTATAAAATCTTTTTAATTGACGGTTATATATTTCCGCAAACTGTGTGTTAAACAATATTTTAAGTTTTCAGAGAAAATGACGAATATAGAAAGGAAATTGTAAAAGAGTTACTATCTTAATTTAAAACAATTATTAAAAAAAATTTAGTTTTATTTCAGCACATTAATATTATTGTAGCTTGTCTGAAGAATAAATAATTCCTTGTCCTAATATAAAATATTAGGTTGGGGAAAAAGAAATCCATTATTTTTACGTGAACTTTATGTAACTTCCTTTGGATTCACTTTGTAAAAAGGTTTAAAACAGCTTTCATGTAGATTTTTAGGTCTTGCGCGTTACGACTGCTGACATGCGGTTAACTTCGATCATTTTTGATATTTTATAGACATTTTCGACGATGATGTATCCACATGCGAGGTGCATCTCTAACATCAAAAATACCCGAATGGAATCGACGAAACAAAAATTGTACGTAACTGGTTGTTACTTTTTTATATAGGACGATAAACACGTTTTACAATTTTAGCCACCTGGTTAGCATTTTCACCGTTACAAGAGAAAAACGAAAATGTATCGAATTTTCTGTTTGTTGTCTTCCATTTTTAAAACCTTGTACTCGTAACTGATTTAATCAAACAAAAAACAGCAAGATGATATTTTGGTGTCAAATGTCACCTTTCCGACGAGCATAAATCTGAAATTGTTTGATAGATACCTCACGAGATATCGATCACTACAGACATCTACCAAAAAAATAATGGATTACTTTTTCCCCAAACTAATATTTGAATATAAAATAATTCTTTAATTTTCATTAAATTTTAAAAGCAAAATGATTCTATACGATTCTTATTTTTTGAAAACAGTTACAAAATTTTAATGAATGATATATTACATTAAATCTAAGTAATTACATATATTTAAATACTTATGCAATAAGTGACAAGTAATGTTAATTGTTTGTTACTTATTGCATAAATTTTTATACACAAACAATCTAAGTCTTCAATGATTTATGGCTCTAAAATGTTTCCACCCACCCACACCCACACATAGACACATCTGCAAATATCTATCTTAAAGTTAAGAATAAGTATCGTAAGCCTCTGAACTGAAAAAACTAGAGCAATAGATGCTCAGCAATGAACTCTGGGGGAAATTTGAATGCGAGAACTTAGGAAAAGCTGAACTTGTGTTTATTCTTGGGATGTAAATAAACAGACTTGTTGTGATGTGAAACTAGTTTATTTGTTACATTCTAGAATGTGTTTGGTAACAAAGGTTAATTTTAGGAATGTTTAATTCTTAACTGTTATTTCACCTCGCCAATTGACCGCGTCGCTTTCCGAACTTGGATTCGAACTTACTAAATATTGAACAGAGAGGCAAAGAAGTAATTTTTCATTCACCGATTTGTTTACGAAAGAAAGCTGAAAATAGAATAATATCTTTTTATTTTGTAATATAATTTTACATAAATCAATTTAGAAAGTCAACAATAATTACCATAAATAATAAACTTAAAACTATCTGTTAAATTTAATTGTGATGATCAAGAAGTTGTATGACGAAAATGAAAATTAGAATGTTTTGATATGATAATTTGCGATTAAAGTTAAATAGATTGTATAATTTAAATATTTAATACAATATTTAAACAAAGCACATATTTGCTTGATATAAACATATATAATTTTCCAAGAATTTTAAAGATTCCAAGTTCAAAGGTCCCATTTTGTTAAATTAGTAGTTAATATCTTAAAATTAATTTAGTAACATATTTTGTTCCGTTTTCATATTTAAAGTATTTAAGACATTTTTTAGATATAAAACAGCAATTTCAATATTCATAATAAGATACATATAGAAATTAGCAACTTATGATTTGTGGAATACAGTAAATTTCAATACATCATTTATCAAAATTAAAATATTAAAGTGAAAACGTCTACCTGAAAATCTGAAAATTAAGAAAATTTGAGAAGTGTTTTAACTGAAGTTTAAAAATAAATGACGCAGATATATATTTCGCATTACGTGTAATATTTTTTAGCCCTTATATTTTAAAAATTTTTTTTCTGTTAGGTATTTACCTTTTATATTTCAAAATTGTTAGCTTTATAGCATATTTTAATAGCTATAAAAAACGTTAAAATATTAAGCATTATTACTCGACAATCTACTGGTAGATTACTTGTAAAACATGGAAAGATTTTAAGTAAAAAAACAAATATTTGTCAACAAAAAAATGAAACAATTTAAAATTTATTAGGGAAAAAATAAAAACAAAAATACTGCAAAAAAGAATAGTTTTTTTTTTCAGTGCGAAAACTTGAAACGACTCTATTTTTTTTTTTTTTGTTTGAGACAAATTATTTTTAAAAAATTCATTTAATATAATTTGTTTTATTATTTGTTTAAGAATCTTTATTGTTTTAAAAACACATTACAATCTCGGCTAATGAATGTAAATCTAAAACTGAAATTATTTAAAAAAGGAAGTTTTTAAGTTAATTTTTTTATATTTTCATGAAAATTTTAATGAATGGATTAAAAACAGATTTAACCACTCAATAGAAACAAAAAAATACAAACTTCTTGATTTTTCCTGGTTGAATTATTACGTATATATATATATATATATATATATATATATATATACTAATTAAATATTATTAGTTTAAAATCATTCTAAATTTTACCTCGTTTGATTTTATTGTAATGAAATTCAATTAGATAAGTAAAGGTTTCTTTTAATTCAAACCCAAAACAGAGTAATGAACTTTTATCCATTAAATATTTATAAATTTTTTTCGGATTTCGTATAGTATTTTTTGCAATTATTTATGCTATTTTATATTTTACTTCTCGGATTAATTAATATTATTTTTCATGCAAAATTTTTACACACATAATTTCTTATTTCAAATTTACTTCTTCATTTTACATTGATTCATATTAATGTTAGTCTTAGCATAGTATCCACATATAAAAATAAAACAATTAAAATTTTATTAGGAGAAAAATAAGAACAAGACATCACATACAATACGCAGCTCATATTATGTTAAATTTACGTTTATTATATATTTCACATAATCGCTTTCTCAATATAATTTCTATGCATATTTTTATATTTATAAATCTTTGTAATAAATATAGCAATAAATTTCTTTCCTTCAAGATTTTACCCTATAGTTTCATTATTAAAGTTTGTGCATAATATAAATATATGTCTGTTTTTTTTTATGTGTGTGATTTTTGAAATACGAACATTGTTCAAAATTTTCCTCTTTTTAACAATGCATTCAGAAATGCATATTCTGCAAAATATAATTTATATAAGATGAGAAAAATTCTAAGCGAAAATCTAAAAATATCCTGTATTTCAACATCAGTAATGAAATAAGTTATCCTCAGTTCGGAAAAATTATGATTGATCTCGATACATGATTCTCAAACATAAAATAAAATGAAAAAGCGAAAAAATAATTGAAACACGTACTTTAAAAAATTATGCTTAAGTGATAGATATATCAAAAAGAATTCAGAGAATAGCTATTTTCCATTTTTTTATTCTTAAATGTGAGTTAAAATCATACTTGCGTCTATAGGAATAGCCGTTAGCTTCTGAAATTGTGCATGTCGGTAAGTTAAAGATTCTTAAAACGAAAATATTCAGTGTACCATGCTTATAAAAATTAACTTAAATTTATCCAAATTTTCTAAAGGCAATTACAATAAGCATCTCAAAAATTGAAAATGTGTTATTTAATTTGTATACGTATATTGGAATGGGGCTTATTCTATACTATAAACTGGTTTTAAAATTTCTTTAAAGCGTTATTAAAGTGTTCTTGACACGTTTTACACCATGAAGCATTTTATTATTAGGTAGAATTTTACATGAAGATAAAAGGATTATTTTTAACATTTGTTTTGTTTCAGTTAGCAGCTATTGTTTAAGGTAATGATTTCCATTTTTACCTACTTTTAGTGCTTCATAACAGAGCACATCTTCATATCCAACCAAATGCACGGGAGAATATTCTAGTTAAAAGTTATTGTTTATAATATTCAGGATTTTCGTCTTTATCTTATTTGCAGTGATTTTTAATAGAGCATATTATATCTCACCAAATGCATAGAAGAATATTCTGATAAAAAAAAAACAACTCGCTCAGATGCTAATTATTACTTAACAAGTTGTTGTTAAT
Organism: Latrodectus geometricus; assembly: GCA_026290005.1. Lineage (NCBI taxonomy): Eukaryota > Metazoa > Arthropoda > Arachnida > Araneae > Theridiidae > Latrodectus > Latrodectus geometricus. The sequence continues at coordinate 77,628 of JAPDSC010092665.1, read as the reverse complement.
GACACTTGGCGACGCCAAGCCCGCCCGTCACAGAGACTAGGCGAATGAAGTCAGAGAGGGAGCGTCTTCTGTTTTTTTTAATAGAGCACCCTCTTTCGAAGGTGGAAGTACGACCTTTGGCTCATAGATGGCAGCACCATATGAGTCTTCCGATTGAGAGATTGAAACCAGTGAAGACCGAAAACCTATCTCCAAACATCCCCAGAGGTATTAATTTGTTATGGGAACATGGAGGACATTGCCACCCGACGGATTTAACGTGCCCCTGTTGCCATTAGTGAACACGACGAATCTTCGGCTAATCCGGGATTCGAACTCACCACCTTTTGGTAACGAGAACCATGCCCTAATCAACCAGGCCACTAAGGATGAATACTTAACAAATATTCATCCTTAATTCTCAACCTTTTTAGTTTAGCATAGGATGTCTATTTTTTATTCCTCTCAAAATTTTTCAGTGAATAATTTTCTGCATTGCTAAATGTTAATTTATATTCCTCTGTCTCAATGCATATCGCACAAAGCTTCTCGCATTTTGAATCGGGTAAGTAATTTGAATCACAATTTTTTTGTCATTTCTAGTGTCCCAAATTTCCTTTCTTGGAATAAAAATTCATTTCATCAAACATTTCATCTTCTTTTATCTATTCATCGTTGGAATACTATCCGTTTTTGTATCCTAATAATTTATTCTTGGATAAATGTTCAAATACAAACTAAAACGTGATATTTGACTCAATTTGCTCAGCAAGGCAGAAACAAAATCATTGATTGATTGCCTTGGTGAAACGTGTCATGAATATAGTGACGAATAAATGTCTTATCGCGAGACATATTTCACCTTCAATATCTCTACTTTACTTTCAATTTTTTTCTATCTGCTATACATGCATTACTACTCTGAATTGGTTTGCATTCTAACAAAGCCCGCATACTGGACCTAACGTTGCTCTGTAGAAAATGCTCACATATTGCACATTTGTTTTATTACTTCTTACTATATTTATAAATATTTGGATACGAATCTTCATCTTGAAATAAATAATGCATATTATGGCGTTTCTATCATTTGAAAAATGGTTCAGTGTTAAAAGAGAACGATTTACTATAGCGATGGGAGAAATATCACTGGGTTACAAAATTTTGCTTTTATAATTTTCGTGATAATCCATTGAAACATTTTCCTCAGACTATTTTTAATTACTGATTTTCCTCAGAAATTTCAGAGGAAAATCATTAACACAAGTCGTCAAGTTATATGTGTTGTTATTTCCATATAATCACGAACTTTATATAGAATTACGAAATTTTTTATTGCTTTCTATAGATTACAAGAGAACTATTTTTAATTACTGCATAATTTGGGCTGTTAAAAGGGATACATTTCATGCAAAAACTACAAAATTCCTAAGCAAATGTTAAATCAAAATAAATGCAATAGTTTTGCAATTATATGAGTGTTTAATCATAAATTAATCTTTTCAAAATTCTTCTATTTCATTTATTAGAATTTTTTTCTTATTTAACAAAATACTTTTATTTGTAATTTAGTTGAGATTTTTAAATTTAAAGGTATGAATCTGATGTCCTTATATTTAGTTTCTTTAATTTAACATATTTGGTATCATCAATATCATTGTTATATTTAAGAAATACTAAAGCGGAAAAAATATGAATAAAGATAAAAAATTCTAAAATTTAAAAGACATTTATTTATAAATTTGTATTACTTCAATGATTTCCAACAGAAAATACAGAAATATAAATAATAAAATATAAAAATGAATAATTTTTTTGTAATATTATTTGACAGTTACAATATTAAAATTAAAAGAAAATAATTTTTTCTGCTTAAAATCAATTTAAAGTTGCCCTGTTGTAAATCTGTAAAGGCATTTCTTTTATATTTTTGGAAATGTGTTCGCAACCTGACCCTACCGAAGACCATTTTGCTTAGGAACCCATGTATGTTGCTCTTAAAGGTATCCTGGAGTTTAATATCCTTCCCCTAAAAAGGCAAGAAGAAGTCTGCTGACGTAGTTGCGGTGTTGCAGCTACCAACTCACCGGTCCTAGGTTGGGTTGGGGGTCTGGCAAGGTACACTCAACCTTTCATCACTTCAGAAAATTGATAAAACTGAGTACAACTTATGTTTTGGAACTAAACATTGTGGTTTTAGCCACCAGACTGACCAACTAACTGGAACATACCCCAGAGCTCTCGGTCGAGAATACAGATATGGGCTTGTTGGCCTTGTCCCCTCGATGAGATCTCGTGCCACAGAGTTTAAATTATAAAAGTTTATTTAAATATACTCATTGATTCCAATTTATTGGCAACCAAGATATTCAGGTATGCGATTTGTTATGAACATTACAATATTGCAGATCACAAAATTGAAGGGATCTCTTGAGTAATACCTTAAGTTTAAAGATTAAGACTTAAATATTTTTTTGATTTTGCACCATTGCTAAAACTATCTTTGGTTAATTCCCAGTGAACGGTACGCTCCTTACCCGCCATCTTGTTTTTGGCGACTATTGGCGAAACACGACTCAGCGAAGCACACGCCAAGTACCTAAGCCTAACACGCAGCGGCACACCGACCGTTCGCCATCGCAACATCGGAAAACGTGACGCCGACGATGCTCCGATGGCGAGCGGTCGATGTATCTTCGTGTTAGATCTAGAAACTCAGCGTGAATTCTATGGAGTTGTGCTCCAAAAATAGTCACCAAAAACAAGAAAATACAACAAAACAACAACAAATTTCAAAAATTTTAGAAAGACAAAAATCACTTTCATAAAATCAACAAAGGCATAAACACTTACTTTTTAATTATCGTGATAAGTATCTCCCGAGAAATGGTGCCAAAAATACGCCAAAAAATCGACAAAATAGCGTACCGTACACTAGGATACAGCCCTATCATTTTCGTTTTTAAGCAACAAAAAATATAAAAATAGGGACATATTAAATTTTTATGAAACTAGCTCAATCAATTGTTATAAGATCTTTGTACAAATACATATTTATATAAATCTAGCAAAGATTTTTAAAGACAATAGCTATTATTCGTAACGAAAAAAAATTACGCATTAATACTTTCCTCACTTTTAGTATGGATAACTGACTGGAATACACTTCCTCCTCAGAAAAGAGTTTCACATAGTTTAGTTTAGTTTAGAAAGGGTTGGATAGGAGAGACAAGGAGACAGTCAATTAAAGAGTCGGCTTCATCACTTGACTGTAGTTTAAAATTATATAGTGATTGTGCTTGAGTTAAGAGAGAAATAAAGAGAAAATCACATCTTAGTGACAGAAAAAAAATTAAATTAAATTTGTGTTTGAACCACTCTATATGTGAAAACAGTAAAGCATTTCTAAAAAGTTTTTTACTAGCATTAAAATGTATGATAATTACTACTCTTTCCCTGTAACAATCAAAAGCTTCAGCCATTCAATAATTTTTTTTGGGGGGGTGGGGTGGGGGCAAGAATGGTCACTTTTATTGTGTAAGATATGAAAAATCTAAATCACATTTCTCAAAAAATCTAAAAATACAAATTACTTGACGAACATCTCTTAATTTTTTACTTTTATCATCATCATGTGTTGTTTACTTTGAAAAATGCAGCGATCATCGTTTGCTTGGCTCTCAACCATTTTTTTTTCATCCAAAAGCTAATTAAATAGAGATTTACAATAAAAGGTGGAATCGGAAACAACAGAAACATTCAAGTACAAAATGTAAATCGAATAAATGAAAGTTTGAACTAAAGGTCATTGCCAAATATCTGTTTCTAACTCAGGATACAAATATTAATGATAGATGATTCACAGAACAACACACACACAATGTGTGCGTGGTGTAAAATTTTCGATATTACATGTTATGTATCCGTAACATTATTCTTATATTAACTTTAAAAAATTAATAAATCTTTAATGCCAATGAAATTTCTATGTTTTAATTTCTATAATTAAAACATAATCCAGCTATTAATAAATTGAAAATGTAAACAAATTGATTAGTTAAGTTTTTTTTTTTTTTTTTTTTTTGTACAATTCTGTTTGCCTGGAATAGCAATGATTTTCTTAACTTTTATATAAACTACAGGTATAAATGATTTTGAAATTTTAGATACATGCCATTTAAATTCAAGATATTAAAAACATAGGGTGCTTATAAAGTCCTGTTTTATCAGATTATTTCTAGAGTTTCAACAGTTATGGTTATAAAAAAGAATGCTTACAGGTATGTCTCCATGAGTTATAAAAGGATGATACCTCCAGTAATTTTATGAACGGAATTTAGAAGTTAGAGAGATAATTTTGGAAAAAAACCTAGATGGGTATAAAAACCCTATACCAAAAACAAAAAGGAAACAGCAATTTAAATCACAAAATATATATATATATATATATATAGCGTTTTTAAAGTGTCCTTGACAGGTATTATACCATGAAGCATTTCATTATTAGGTAGAATTTTACATGAAGATAAATGGACTATTTTTAACAATTTTTTCGTTTCAGTTAGCAGCTATTGTTTATAGTAATGATTTCCATTTTTACCTACTTTGGTTCATAACAGAGCACATCTTCATATCAAACCAAATGCACGGAAGAACATTCTAGTTAAAAGTATTGATTATAATACTCAGGATTTTCATCTTTATATTATTTGCAGTGATTCTTAATAGGGCATATTATATCTTACCAAATGCATAGAAGAATATTCTGATAAGAAAAACAACTCACTTAGATGCTAATGATTACTTAACAAGTTGTTGTTAATGACACTTGGTGACCCCAAGCCCGCCCGTCACAGAGACTAGGCGAATGAAGTCAGAGAGGGAGCGTCTTCCGTTTTTTTAATAGAGCACCCTCTTTCGAAGGTCGAAGTACGACCTTTGGCTCATAGATGGCAGCACCACCTGAAACTTCCAATTTAGAGATTGACTCCAGTGAAGCTCCAAAGCCTGGCTCCAACCACGCCCAGAGGTATTAATTTGTTATGGGAACATGGAGGACATTGCCACCCGACGGACTTAACGTGCCCCAGTCGTTATTAGTGAACACGACGAATCTTCGGCTAAGCCGAGATTCAAACTCACCACCTTTTGGTAACGAGAACAACGCCTTAACCAACCAGGCCACTAAGGAGGAATACTTAATAAGTATTCATCCTTAATTCTCAACATTTTTAGTTTAGCATAGGATGTCTATTTTTTACTCCTCTCAAAATTTTTTAAGTGAATAATTTTCTGCATTGCTAAACGTTCATTTATATTCCTATGTCTCAATGCATATCGCACAAAGCTTCTCGCATTTTGAATCTGGTAAGTAATTTGAATCACAATTTTTTTGTCATTTCTACTGTCCCAACTTTTCTTTCTTGAGATAAAAATTCATTTCATCAAACATTTCATCTCCTTTTATCTATTCTTCATAGGAGTGCTACTCTGTTTTTGAATCCTAATAATATATTCTTGGATAAATGTTCAAATATAAACTAAAACGTGATATTTGACTCAATTTGCTCCGCAAGGCAGAAACAAAATCATTGATTGATTGCCTTGGTGAAACGTGTCATGAATATAGTGACGAATAAATGTCTTATCGCGAGACATATTTCACCTTCAATATCTCTACTCTACTTTCAATTTTTTTCCATCTGCTATACATGTATTACTACTCTGAATTGGTTTGCCTTCTAACAAAGCCAGCATACTGGATCTTATGTTGCTCTGTAGAAAATGCTCACATATCGCACATTTGTCTTATAACTTCTTACTATACTTGTATATATTTGGACACGAATCTTCATCTCGATAGCGTTTCTATTTTTTAAATAATGGTTTAGTGACAAAAAAGATTGATTTACTAGAGCGATGTAAAAAATCACTGGGTTTCTTAATTTTGCGTTTATAATTGTTTCTGTTAATCCTTTGAAAGATTTTCATCAGTAATTTCAAAGGAAAATCACAAATACAATTCGTTAAAATTAACGTGTATTTCCTTATAATCACAAACTTTATGCAGAATTAATATATTTTTTAAATATTTTTATAGAATACAAGAGAACTATTTTTAATTACTTCATAATTTGGGCTGTTAATTTAATAACATTTACGCAAAAACTATAAAATTCTTAAGTAAATGTTTAATCAAAATTAATTAGTTTTGCAATTTATGAGTATCTAATTATAAATTAATCTTTTCAAAATTCTTCTATTTCCTTTATTGGAAAATTTTTCTTATTTAACAAAATACTTTTATTTGTAATTTAGGTGAGATTTTTTAAATTTAAAGGTATGAATCTGATGTCCTTATATTTATTTTTTTTAATTTAACATATCTGGTATAATTAATATCATTGTTATATTTAAAAAGTACTTAAGCGGAAAAAATATCACTCAAAGTAGAAAATTCCAAAATTTAAAAGACATTTATTTATAAATTTATATTATACTTCAATGAAATCCAACAGAAAATACAGAAATATAAGTAATGAAATATAATAATGAATCACTTTGTTGTAATATTATTTGACAGTTACAATATTAAAAGAAAATGATTTTTGTGTATAAAATCAATTTAAAGTAGTACTGTTGTAAATCTGTAAAGGCATTTCTTTTATGTTTTTGGAAGTGTGTTCGCAACCTTACCCCACCGAAGACCATCTTGCCTAGGAATCCATGTATGTTGCTGTTAAAGGTATCCTGGAGTTCAATATCCTTCCCCTAGAAAGGCAAGAAGAATTCTGGTGATGCAGTTGTAATGTTGCGGATACCAACTCATCAATCCTAGGTCAGGTTGGAGGTTGGGCACGGTACACTCAACCTTTCATCACTTCAGAAGATTGATAAAACTGAGTACAAATTATGTTTGGGAACTAAACATTGTGGTTTTAGCCACCAGACTGACCAACTTACTGGAACGCACATTTCGCACTCCAGAGCTCTAGGTCGAGAATACAGATATGGGCATGTTAGCCTTGTCCCTTCGATGAGCTGTCGTGCCATAGAGTTTAGTTTATAAAATCTTATTTAAATATACTCATTGATTCTAATATATTGGCAACCAAGATCTTCAGGTATGCGATTTGTTATGAACATTACAATTTTGCTGATTACAAAATTGAAGGTATCTCTTGAGTAATACCTTAACTTTGGAGATTAAGACTTAAATATTTTTTGATTTTGCACCATTGCTAAAACTATCTTTGGTTAATTCCCAGTGAACGGTACGCTCCTTACCCGCCATCTTGTTTTTGGCGACTATTGGCGAAACACGACTCCGCGAAGCACACGCTAAGTATCTAAGCCTAACGCGCAGCGGGACACCGACCGTTCGCCATCGCAACATCGGAAAACGTGACGCCGACGATGTTCCGATGGCGAGCGGTCGATGTATCTTCGTGTTAGATCTAGAAACTCAGCGTGAATTCTATGGAGTTGTGCTCCGAAAATAGTCACCAAAAACAAGAAAATACAACAAAACAGCAACAAATTTCAAAAATTTTAGAAAGACAAAAATCACTTTCATAAAATCAACAAAGGCATTAACACTTACTTTTTAATTATCGTGATAAGTATCACCCGAGAAAGGGTGCCAAAAATACGCCAAAAAAATCGCCAAAATAGCGTACCGTACACTGGGATACAGCCCTATCATTTTCGTTTTTAAGCAACAAAAAATATAAAAATAGGGACTTATTAAATTTTTATGAAACTAGCTCAATCAATTGTTGTAAAATCTTTGTACAAATACATATTTATATAAATCTATGCAAAGATTTTTAAAGACAATAGCTATTATTCATAACGAAAAAAAATTACGCGTTAATACTTTCCTAATTTTTAGTATGGATAACTGACTGGAATAAAATTTATCCTCTGAAAAGAGTTTCACATAGTTTAGTTTTTAGTTTAGTTTAGAAAGGGTTGGAGAGGAGAGGAGAGAGTCAGCTCAAGTGTCGACTTCGTCACTTGACTGTAGTTTAAAATTATATAGTGATTGTGCTTGAGTTGAGAGAGAAATAAAGAGAAAATCACATCTTAGTGACAGAAAAAAATTAAAGTATATTTGTGTTTGAACCACTTTATATATGAAAACTGTAAAGCATTTCTAAAAAGTTTTTTACTAGCATTAAAATGTATGATAATTACTACTCTTTCCCTGTAACAATCAAAAGCTTTAAAACTATTTCAACATATTAAAAATTAAATTTCTCTTCAGTAAAAAAAATTCATGCACATTTTAGAAAATCTTTCTTTTCAACAGAGTTAAAAGAAAATATATTTGAAGGATTTTTGAAAATTGTTTGACATTTAACGCAGAAAATTGTTTACTTGGTTAAATTTTTAAAATTTTATAAAAATAACGAACCTAATTTCAGACATGTTGTAGGAAAATTAACGCATTAAAATAAAGAAAGGAATGGAAAATAGTTTGAGACGAAAAAAAATAAAGATAATAGTTTACGAATTAAAAAATGTTTTAATCATTTTGGTCATACTTAAAATATTTCATAAAATGAATCCAGACAAGCGCATTTTACGAAATTAATAGAAAAAAGTCAAGTAAATTTTAGTTTTAAATTTCTGTTTTCTGTTCGAGTGAGAATAGTTTTAAAACAATTCATATGGTTAGATAAAGAAGTAAAATGTTGTAAAATGAAAATTTTAATTGTTCTTTATAAAAATTGTCAAACGTTCAAGAAAAATTTGATGAACATTACCAAAGCTAATTTTACTTATTAAAATAGCAAAATTTGCTCCTTCTTGTAAATTCTTATTATGATATTTTTTAAAAACATTGCAAATGTGAAAATTGTTTCGTAAAAGTAAGTTTAAATAAAAACAATAATCCAACTTTACACTTAAAGAAATCTGTGAAGTTTGTATGAGAATAAATTATAATTACTAAAATAGAATAAAATAAGTTATAGAAATTAGTATTGTACCAGTTTTATATTTATTCTCGCATGTCATTTTATGAAGCTTTGAAAGTAAATTTAAATAATAGTTAGAAACCTTAAATCATTTTTAAAAAGTGTTTATTAGTATTTATTTAAGATAATTATGTTCTTTTCAAATAATCTGGTATAAATTTTTTAAAATATTTTTACGGTAAAAAATTGCTTAATCAGCTACACAAATTATTAAATTTAACAAAAATCAAAAAATTATTAAATTATAAAGAGAGAAAATCTATCATATTATTTTGCATTTTATATAATCCATTTATCTTGTCTTCAAGTACAATCGTGTATTAAAAAATGTTTTTCTGTGTCATTAATCAAACCAGGAAGATATTCATATTTAGTTAAAAAATTTCTATTTTCTTAATTTGAGCTAAGAAGAGAATTGTTAAAAGTTAGGATTAATCTGAAATTTTGAACCAGCCAAAGTTATTAACCACCACCAATTCTTATAAAATTTGCAAATACATGTAAATGAGAATCATAGCTGAAGTGACATCCATGTCTAAGCATCATGCACAGATAGGCAGAATCTGTGGAATTATCGACTTTTAATTCCTTAACCACAGTCTTCATTTGAGTTAGGTACCTAACCCGTTATTTCCCCACAGTAAGAAATCAAACTTATTCACCTGTGTTAAAAAACAATTTTTAGTATATCAAGACTCTAACAGCACAATGGCGTCGATTTTTAGAAAATGGTATAGATCAAGCATGTACATTTTTTTCACAAAATGCACAACTACATACTTTTTTCTCAAAATGCGCTCATTTATACTTTTTTTTACACAAAATACAAAACTACATACCTTTTTTTAAAAAATGCACAACTACATATTTTTTTTCACAAAATGCGCAACTACATACTTTTTTTCACAAAAAAGTCATAAAGGCCGGACTGGCAGACGAATGATAAATGATCTTGCTTTCAGTTCAACAGTTCGTGGGTTCAAATCCAGCCTTGGACATGGATGTTTGCAAGTGACTCGGAATCCACTTTAAGCAGTCTAATTAGCCCTCGTGTGCAAAAAATAACTGTTGAAGGGCAAGCAAACCTACGATCCTAAGACCATAGAAAAATATAAATGAAGCTACATGTAAGAATAAAACAGTTGAAAAATATATAGCTCCAGGAAAGTAGGTATTAGCAGTTTCATTAAAGATTGATAAAAATTAATAGTTACTCTTAATATTCATTAATGAAAAATTTTTTATCTGCTTGTTTATGGTATTTTATTTAAATTTAATTATTTTTTTATGTATAATGGCATTTTTAAATAAATTACCCTGTTTTTTTTTTAAATATTTTATGCAATCTTTTATCTACATTTTACTACACAAAATCAGTTTGTCACTACAATGTTATATATTAGTTAAAAAATAAAAGTATAGATAATTTTTCAAGCAATAAATTAACATATGTTTAATTTAACTAAAGTGCCCGCAATAGTTCTTAGCATGAAAAGATTACATGCAAAATAACCTGATTTTTAAGAGTCTCAAAGATACTGCTTAAAAAATTTCAAATAAAAATAATAAACACTAAAGAGGCAAAATAAAAACCTTATGTAGCTCTAACAATCTGCTGTAGGGCAACAGTTATCAAACTCTCCTTGGCACATTATATTCATTTTAATATTTATAAAGGAAAGATAAATTTATCATTCCTAGAGTTTGAAAAATCTTAATTCAGTTTTCAATGTACTGACATTTTAAAGAATTTCTATGTTCTCTAAATGATAAATATTAGATACTAAAGTACACCAAGTACCAGTTTTTAACTTTTATGTAAAAAATATTTTACTTTTTCTTAAGAGTTTTTACATAGAAATACAGTAAAATAAATCTTATTGCATGATTAAGTAAAAAATTGTAGCACATTTTAAATGAAAGTTAAGAGAAAGATATCTTTATATAACTTATTTAGGTAAAAAAAAAAAAAAGAATTTTTTTTAAATGAGATTACTGAGATTTATTACAGCTAACTTAAAATTTTACAAAATGAAGGTGACATTTAATTTTTAACTGTCATCTTAAAAACGTAAGCATCATGATGTAAATTTAAATACATGCAAAATATTATGCTTAAAAAATTAGATGTTGGGGTATATAATTTTGGGTAGCATCAATTTATGATAAAAATTTTGATTATTAAATATTAATAAAATGCTAAGAAAGATTGGGGAAACTAACTTGCCTTGTTACCAAAAATCAATGATTAGATAATCGATAAAGAAAAGGATTTACGAACTAAAAAAAATGGATACTGTCTATCTGGCATTAAAATTTTAGCTTTCTGGTTTACATTTAGCCAATTCTTGGATTTCATTTCTCATGTTCATCTGAATGATGGAATTTTTTAAAACACCTAGTGAACATCCTAGTAGCATTTTGAAACTCACCGTGTAAAATACTTTCCAAAATGTAAAATGCTTTGGATCTGGGTGATCAACAATTACCCTCCTGTACGCAACATTGGTTAGAATCAAACCAATTTAAATTTTTCGAAAAAGTAAATTAGTCATAAATTATGATGGAATTTATAGTTTACCTTGCTTTTTAAAAATTAAAAGTTAAAATTAAATAAAAAACTAAAAAATACGAAAATTAAAATTAAAATTAGATGCAATGTACGCAATATCGATGCCCAAGTCTGTAAGATTTTTGATAAAAGATCTAAATTCAATTGCACAAGAATAGAATAGCGAGACTGAGAAATAAAAAAAAACATATTCAACCTTTTATATTCGCAACACAACAATTTTAATTAAAATTTTTAAAGAATCTTACGCAGCTCACCCTACAAGTAATCCGCATGCCTGATTGCGAATAGGTAGGTCCTATGTTTGAATCCCGGTTCAGGCGCGGATGATTTCCTATTTCTCTCTTTCCTTTCTTAGTATGAAAGAACTGCGAATAGCTGCCTACCTTATAAACTCATTCCTATGGCATGTGTGTATTGACGAAGTCGGACTCCAGACCAAATTACGGTTCAGTTGGAAAAGTGGAGCAGCGCACTCCGTATTGCCAGTCTAATTCTGGCAAAAGATAACAACAAAGAATCTTGCAATTCCCATAAATTTGTATGCTTTTGTTTCTGATAAGTAACATAGTTTTTTTAGACATTATAAAACCATCCAACGACAAAATTATTCGTGTTTTAACTCATCGGAGAGATTTTTATTTTAATGTGTTTTATAGGTTACAGCAAACAAATGTTTTAGTCACAGAAAAGGATTAAACATGATATTTATTTTTCAGTCAAGTACAATATTGGATTTTATTAACATTTCCTGCAAAACTTGAATGTTCCATTTTTTATCATTTCTATTGTAGTAATATATTTCATATGCCAATAATATTTCCCCAGAATATTTTCTCCTAATATATAGTTCGCTATAAACTTATAAATAATAAAAATAAGAGGCGATAATACTATTGACTAAATTATGTGGAGCGATACCTGCTTTGTGTGAAAAAAAACACGATACCGTGTTAAGAATATCGCGTACTCTATACCTCTGGCGTAATTAAAAATTTTAAACTAATATATTCTATGCATGTGTTAACATTGAATTAGAGTCAAATATCCCAATTTTAGTATGGCATAGAATAGAAAAGAAAGTGACAGTTCTTTGTCGATTGGATCACTTGTTGTTGTTGTCGTGTGCCAGCCAGGCTGGCAATAGGGGATGCGCTGCTCCACTTTTCCAACTGAACCATATTTGGTGTGGGGTCCGACTTCCTCAGTACACACATGCCATAGGTACCCGTTTATAGGGCAGGCAACCATTCACTCACAAAGAAAGGACAAAGACAAGAAAGAGAGAGAGAATAAGTACATCCATGCACGAGCCATGATTCGATCCCAGGTCCCACCCATCAGTCGTCAGGTACGCTAACCACTAGACAGGTTGGGCGGCATTGGATCACTTAATAATGGTTTAAAGTTAACCCAATTCTGATGATATTTAGACGACAAAAGGTTCAAAATACAAGTTGCGGCTATAATTATTTGATGAAAAAAACTCTTTCTATTGGATAGGAGATTAGCACCTAGTCCAAAGTAAGATCGTCATACTGAGAGAGTCTATGCATGTTAAAGATTTTGTAGAAGTCAATCTCTTCTTTTTTGTGGAATGGCGAGGTAGTTTCTTAGTTCAGGTGTTAACATCGTCACTTGGCTTTGGTTCAAGATTATGAGACGTTTGGATGTGTTTAACAGTTTGGTTAGTAGAAAGCATTACCTGCAAACCTATTTCTGCTAACCGTAATGAAATAATCTAACTCAACCTAAATTTTGAAATCTGTTGAATCTTTGGAAAGGGTTGACTAATGAGGGTACTTTTTGTGTTGTGTTAAGACAAAGGTTTAATATTTCCAGCGATTGGATATGATAACCTTTTTTGATTAAAGAGCAAGGATGAAAATCCCAAGAACCCACCCCAAAAAGCATGCATGCAGAAAGCGTAAACGTAACAGTTATCTTCCGTTTTTCAACAGTTTCTGGGATTATATCGGGGACCTTTCATTTTTGAAAATCCACTTGGTCACGATTTGAAAGTTAGGGCAAATCGTGACCAAGTGGTAGGAAAGGTATCCTACCACTTGATTACGACTTGCATTAACTTTTCTTGGATTGTACAGATTCTTACTGCATGTGAGGTCTGTTCCAACCAAGCATGGATATCATGTGAATTGAACATTCCCTTTAGTGTAAAGGTTAACCTATCAGTGAAAATAAACAATGTTATAGCTGATTCTATCTTGGGAGTTCTTATTCTTTGTTCAAGTGTTTTTGTGTCCACAAAAGCGAAATCTCTAGCGAATCTCTAGCGAAAGCCGAAAGCCGTGGTAGAAAATATGCCTCTGGAGTTAATATTGGGCGTACAATCTCTGTGTGGATCGCCTATTGCATCAGTGACCTTGCATATACTATGCGTATATGTTACCTATGTGTTCCTTTCCTATAACCTTCCATGTTCCTACCATATCAACAGTAAAATGACGCTTAACAGCACATTGCAGCAACTGAAATGTGTGCTCATGCAACGTCATCTGATGCCCCAGTTTGCGTAAAGATATATGTAGAGGACATTAAACTAAATCTTCCCAACATTTTCGCAGTAATCAGAATAATAAACTTGTATC
>JAPDSC010092665.1:25959-61568 GCA_026290005.1 Latrodectus geometricus | reverse complement strand
TTTGAATGATGACAGAAGTTAATAATATGAGGGAGAGGAGATTTTCTCAACAACTGTACGACAGCATTTTTGTGTACCGCCTAATTCTTAAGGTATACCTCCAAATTTAAGATTTATATAAATTGTTTCTTTTTTTTAATAAAAAATGAAGTTTGTATAAATCGTAGAAAAGTATACTGTAAAGGAAAACTTGTTTTTACGTTAAATACAGTATTTTTACAGTTAAAACTGTTTTTATCTTCGACAACTGTGACTTTTATTAAGTGGAATATTTACTCACCTGAAGAAATTCAAGTGTTCCAAGTACAACTGCCATTACGATTATCTATATCTTATTTGTGTAAATTTGGATTTTTAATATTATTCAATAAAAGAAATGAAACTACCATCGAGATTTAAACATAGAAGACGGTATGAAAAAAGCATTGCTTGTGTTTATCATTTTTACGACCAAATATAAATAAAATTATCCAGAAACATTAAGCTCGAATCTCTCATTGAAAGTATAATTATTATTATAAAATAGTCATTATATTAATAATTTAATCCCTTAATAATCATATTGTTTTTGTAGAACATTTATTATTTCATTTTACATTCAAAATTATCCTAAACTATTTTACTCGGTGCATTATAGGTAAGTAAACAGCATCGAAACATATCTTTTTCTTTGTGTGCTGCCGAATTTTGAAATCTATAAAAGTGCCGAGACAAAAATAAAAGTGGAGAGCCACTGAGTTTGTATAATGAAATATGAAAAAATTGTAACTTTAACTAGTATATAGAAATATAGGTAGTATCTTTCAGAATTATAAGAGGTGGAAGTGATATAACTTTTGTAAACTGAAGCTTCTTGTGGACATGTCATTGTGAGTCCTCGTAATTTAGAAACAGGAACCACGAAGAGGACTCCTAGATATATGGCCTACCATCCTCAAATATATCAATTCACATGGAGGACATTGTGACCACGACGTCTTTAATGTGACCCAGCCCAATCAGCGAACACGACGGATCATCAGTAGGTCAAGATTTGAACTCTCCAACAACAGAAGTGAACGGCTTAATCTAACAGGCAACGAAACCACCGCATTCAAGTATGTTTTGTAATGTATTTACTTTTACGCGTTAAAATGTATAGGATGCATTGTTTCTCCTGTATACTAAAATTTATTTAGAAGATTATTTTTATCTGTGATATATTCAGAAATTAACAAATACAAAGAGCTGAAACAATCTTTGAAGATTAATATTTTAATGAAAAACAATTTTCTCAAAGATGCAATATCTCGGAAGTCTTCACGTTTTTCCTCATAAGTTTGTGGTAAGACAGTAACAATGAAAATATGGGATAAGTCACGAGGTAGATAAGAAAGTTGAATAATAAATTCATTAAATGAGGTGTAAAATAGTTTAAATAAAACCCAGGGGAGAGGGCATATTTCAGCGTTTTTTTTTAATTTTATTTATTTTTTTATGGGCATACTTTGCTTACAACTTTTCGTTGAATTTTTTCCTACAAGGAATAATTAGTTTGAGAAGAACTTACAAGTCATAGTAAATTACAATGAATCTGACTTCTAATTAAATAAATTAATTTCATATACACCTAAGTCTGTTTTTACACGGTAGATTGGTTCCAGAAGAAGCCGTGTAAAAAAAAAACGTGTAAAAAAAGACATTGATCTTATACAAAAATGGGTGCTTTGTTCCTAATCTCTAAAATCTATTAAAATAAGTGAAAAACAAGAATTTTTAAGAACAAGAATTCATGTTTATTTTATTAAATCAAATATATAATGCTTATTTTCACAAGCATAGTAATTAATGATAAAAAAGATATGCACTCTAATCTTAAAAGTAATATAAATTAAATGTACCAAGAGCAGTTGAGCCTTCTCCATTTCGAAGGCGATCTAAAATTTTAATCTTGGTTTCCAAAGAAATTGCCTTCCGTTTTAGTTTTATATCTGACATTTCCTTTTAGGGATACATAAAATATTAAACAAAATTAAAAAACATAAATAACTGAATAAATACAAAATATTTTTTGGCTTACCTTTTATCTTAATGCGTTAAAATTAAATTTAATGGAAAATCAAATTTGCCTGCAAAAAATTTCTTTACCAAACACGTCTTATTGCATTGACAGTTCACAAAATATTAACACGTTTCAATTGCTCTGACCAGTAAATTTTATTGTATGCACATAAAGGGAATTCCCCTACTTGTTTGTACGCGCTAAAGGGGAATTCACTTAAATCTTTAAGCTAGTGTTCGCAAACTATCGATACTATCGATGGTTTCAGACTTTTTTCTTTCATAAATACTTTTTTGTGATGTGAACATACTTCGCAAAAATTAAATTTGACAAAAAAAATTTAAGTACATAAAATTTCAAATCGTGCTAAATGGAATAAAATCGTGTAAAAAAATTAAAAATATTCAATTTTCAAACCGTGTTATATCAAAACCGTGTACAAAAAGACCGTGTAAAAACAGACTTAGGTGTACATGTTTTCCATTTTCTTTTTGCTGACTAGTCAACAGCAACCGTACCATTAATTTAAAAATGCATTCAAAATTTTGTTAAAAAAATTAGATTTTATTTAAAATATATTGATTGAGACACAAATTGCTTAGGAATAAAGCAATTTTAAGTATAGCAAAATTAATTTTTCAAATTTTACAAAAAATATATTATTAAATTAAACATCTTGAAAAATAAATAAAATGAACATTATTATTCTTAATAGGACTAATTTTTAAATTTCTGTTCACTTTATAACATATTTTAGAAAGATAACTAGCTTCTTTCAAGAAAAAATATTTTATGAATAGAAAGTAAAACAATAGACGATTATCCCTCAAAATTTGTTGACAAGTATTTTTATTCCTTGTATGATTTTATTTTCTTATATTATATTATATTATATTATATTATATATATATATATATATATATATATATATATAATACGAATTGCATAGACATAGTATGCATTGTTTCATTATATGTTCTGTCCGAAGATATGCATAATCTAATTAATCATTAAATATAATTGCTTTGGTAATTTTGACTAATAATAGTACCCATCCATCAATCTGTGTAAGATGGATAGAGTTGTTTTGCGGATACCCAAAGAATGGGTTTCTTACTTAGCATTATTTGGTTTTTATTAAATTTGATACATCTAATTCAAATATATGATATAAAAATTGGTTCTATTATTCAAATTTAATTAAATGATGTTCTCCACTTCAAGATAATTTTATGATGCATTTTTTTCCAATCATTGTTAAAAATATAAAACTCCCACAAATTCAGTTTTACTTTTAAAATGATAATAAGTAGGAATTTTCCATAAAATAGGTCATTTTAAAATATAGTTCATTTAATGTTTTTTATACAAGACATTAAATTTTTAAATTAAAAATATAATGTATTATTCATAAATAAATATTTTATATTTTTATATTTAGGAATATTTTAAATGAAGCGAACTAAAATTGTCAAAAAAATATATTTATATAGAGTTATATTCGAATGTCATTTTGCAAAGCAATATGTTAATTTACAAAAACAATTTACATGAAGTTGATAAAAAAAAAAGGAAATGGTATATAACAGCGTTTATATTTCTCTTTGAAGAACATTTTTTAAGCTAGTACTTCTAATTATTTATTGCTTTCATGTATGCCAATAAAGAATCAGATAAAGTATAAAATAGAAGGAATAACAAACTGAAATTCTATGAATAAAAATGATATTATGCTTATGTTCATACTCTAAACTGAAATTTTACAATCATATTATTATATGAAATATATTAATGGGAAAGTTATTCCTTATGTTTTAGTTTTTCATGTGAATCGCTAAAGTAATGTTTTTTAAATCTAGATATTGACCTTAGTCAGTTTTTGAAAAAAGTCAATACAAAAAAAAAATAATAATAAATATTAAGGGTTTGCCAAATTTGGCGCAAAATCACATATTTAGCGAAAAACAATATTCATAACATTCTTGTAAAATAAAAGAATATTTACGAATGCTATTTTTTATACTTTCCTATGTATGCTTATTTCCTCTTTTAACACAAAAATATATTTAATGACTACTTGTTTAAGGAGAAAGTGTTTATACCATTACTATCACAAAAGTTGGTTATTACCAACTTTTGGGATAATCATGCTATAAACCTTTCTCGTATTTGAGATAATAATGGTATGAACTTTCTGATTGGTCCTTCCATTTAAACCGTAATTTATATGGAAGGACCAATCAGAAGACTCTCATACTATGAGTACAATCTCCAGAAGCACTATTTCATAGCACTATGTACATTGCGGTTACGTCTTATTTTACGATCTTAGACTGCTGTTCTTGAATTCAATCGTTGAGATACTTAAAGAATACTGCGTATTTTGATATACAATGTTTTGGATAAGCAAATTCCCATCCACGAACATAACAGTAAATCCACAGAACATAACACAGTATCATAATCATCTTATCGAAAATGTAGTTATGACAGAAATATATGTTCCGAATATATCAAATTCTCTTTTACCTTTGCAGTTAGTCACCAGAACATTTGTTAATTAGCTGCAAGAGTACGAAAGCACATGCAACAGATACTTTCCGCGAAACTACCGGAACAAGACATTCTAACAGTAGATTCATCATAAAGGATTCCCGTCAGAAGCTAGTGAGATATGCCAGATACAAATAGAAATGTAACCACATGACACTTGTAATTCTTCCTCCTAAACTTGTTGTATATATTTTACAATATTATTTTTGTATGTATCTTTTGTTTAATAAAAGCCAACCGTGCCCATAAATCTCTCAGTCAGAGCATCTCAATGGACGAAGTTCTATCTCGCCCAGCTGCCACCTACTTGGTGCACCCCCCTAAGGTGAGGCGTTCCTCACCACATTTGTCTCCTGTTTTGTCGACTAGAATCTTTGAGTTCCTGCTTCACCCTGGCATCAACGTCCCGTTCTTGTTTTTTCCCGGAATTGATCTCTTCAACAATGTTCCATCAACGCATACCCTTGGGTGGTTCGGTGTTACTCTTTTCGTGTTACCTTTACAGTTAATGAGTTAGCATGCTGTTTAGGGAAATTTCCCTTTCCATAGAAAGTGTGAAAATATACAAGATTTCATAAGCATCAGAAAACTGGTATGTTCTGACGTAGCATAGTGTAACGCGTGTAACAAAATTTCAATTTGCTTCATAAAGTGTCTAAATGAAAATAGAATGCCTAAATGGGTTATCTGTGAATTACAATAATCTTAAATATATATATTAGCATTAATTACAGCAAAAATATACTTAGGAATATATGAAAATTGTAGTAATTTACAACAATTTATATACTTAAATAATAAATATTAGTTTGGGGAAAAAGAAATCCATTATTTTTACGTGAACTTAATATAACTTCTTTTGGACTCGCTTTGTAAAATGGTTTAAAACAGCTTTCATGTAGATTTTTTGGTCTTGCGCGTTACGACTGCTGACATGCGGTTAACTTCGATCATTTTTGATATTTTATAGACATTTTCGACGATGCTGTATCCACATGCGAGGTGCATCTCTATTTTTAAAATCTTGTACTCGTAACTGAATTAATCAAACAAAAAATCGCAAGAGGATATTTTAGTGTCAAATGTCAGCTTTCCAACGAGCATAAATCTGAAATTGTTTGATAGATACCTCACGAGATAGCGATCACTACAGACGTCTACCGAAAAAATAATGGAAAACTTTTTCCCCAACGTAATATATTAAACTCTTTGTAATAAGATTATTCTAGTCTTGTTAACATTATTTTCTTTTATATTTAGATACATATTTCTTTTATAATTCATCTGTTTTTGCTTAAATTTTACTTTGCTACATAAAAATTAATTTTAAAATATGTAAAAAAAAAACTTTTATATGTTATACATTCTTTTTACTTTAATTCACTCCCTCTGTGCACTTATATAGGAATTACTTAAGTTGAAAATTTTCATAATCAATTGCAATGTATCCTAAGTATTCCAAATTCCAATACCAAAATGCATTAAGCTTCATGAAGCAATGGAACTTTAATATACATTTTATTTCCTTTATTCCATTGAAGGAAAATGGAATAAATTTTTATAGTAGTTAAGATGGTGTGAGCTTAAAATACTAACTAAAAAAAGTACCTTGTTGGCATTTATTTTAGTAATTCCTCTGCTCATTTACTTGGCGAAGCATGTCCTTTCTTGGACCTTGCGCCATAAAACCCAATCAATCAATCAATCATTTACTATCATGTGAGTGGATGCGTGTTACCAATTCAATTTCCATTGTGGGTCTCTTTCATGTTGACCTTTGTTTACATAAAGTGGCTGTACAGTGACATACAAATCTAACATAAGAGAATTGTTTTCTACAAATTTAAGAACATATATTTAAGAATTATGTAATTATTAAATATGTGTGATATGCACTTTCAAATCTTAATAATTGAGAAATTATTCAGATTTGAAAATGCATATCACACAAACAACTATACTATAAATATTAAAAATATAAGAAAATAAAATCCATGCCATGTAAGCAATATCATTGTTTGAAAGTAATCAACAAAGTTAAATACAATCAAACTGTAAATATCAAAAGTATCTAATATTTTTATTCATAAAATTTTACGTGTTTTAATTATTTTATTCTTTTTTGACGTAATTTAAATAAAATTATTTAATATTATTCTATATTTTTGAAACTAAAATGTATTCCCGAAATATAAATACCCATACTTTAATTTACTTATGATAGAACTATTAAAGCTATTCAAATTTTCTAGACTATTAATTTTTACATTATTTTTTAAAATTTTATCCATTTAAAATAGTTGAAATATAAAGATTTCACATTCATTCCTAAATAATTCTTTAATTAGAATATTTTCCATGCATAGAAATAATCACATTTAAGAATTACTCAATCAAGATTTAAGAAGTGCTGGTATTTTATACGACTTTTAACTACTTAAATCCCTTGAAAATAATTAGAATAAACTCTTGTGGCAGCACTAACACAAGATTTGCTAACGCAATGAATTAATTGCTTTGAACAGTTGCTAAGCCTTCTGACGCGATCAGCAAGAGAAGCTGCAATCGACTGATATCGTTAGCAAGGATTTAAGAAGATTGACGACAACTGCTTGGATGAAACGATACCAGTGTGAATACCGATGACTGCGGAGATGGCCGCTGCCAATGGCCGCAATTACCAGACAAGAGATTAAAACAGCATTTCCACCTTTAACTGTTGGCTGATAATCAAACTTTTCGTAATCGTCGGTATGGTAGTAGATATGTTTGACGGAAGCGAATAGCTGCTAATTTTGAGGTTCTGATTTGTGTCCGAAGGAATAGTGCTTCCTGAAAAATTCGATAATTGTGTTTCAAAATTATAAACAGCGTCATGGTATAATATTAGGTAGGCGAAAAAGTAATCCATTATTTTATCGGTAGACGTCTGTAATGATCGATACCTCGTGAGGTATTTATCAAACAATTTCAGATTTATGCTCGTTGGAAAGGTGACATTTGACACTAAAACATCCTCTTGCGGTTTTTTGTTTGATTCATTCAGTTACGAGTACAAGATTTTAAAAATGGAAGACAACAAATAGAAAATTCGATACATTTTCGTTTTTCTCTTGTAACGGCGAAAAAGATAGCCAGGTGGCTAAATTGTGAAAGGTGTTTATCGTCCTATATAAGACTGTAACAACCAGTTAAAAACAATTTTTGTTTCGTCGATTCCGTTCGGGTATTTTTGATGTTAGAGATGCACCTCGCATGTGGATACAGACAGCATCGTCGAAAATGTCTATAAAATATCAAAAATGATCGAAGTTAATCGCATGTCAGCAGTCGTAACGCGCAAGACCTAAAAACCTACATGAAAGCTGTTTTAAACCTTTTTTACAAAGTGAATCCAAAAGAAGTTACATAAAGTTTACATAAAAAATGGATTTGTTTAATGGATTTGTTTTTCCCCAAACTAATATTAACGATTTCTGCAGTTAAAAACTTGATTAATTTGCATAAGGTGCCTATTAAAAAGAATTTATTTATAAATTGGGAATAAATAAAATTATCTTGATTAATTTTGTAAAATTTTCATGTTATGTAGTTGAAAGGTTTTTAAATACTGCATTTTAATATTTGTTATTATTTTACATAAATAAATGCTTTAACTCATGTGTTCAACGGAGAAAATCCATAAAATTATGAAGTATCAATTGTGAGGTTGCTGTAAGATCCCCCTTTTCTAGAGTGGAAGGTTATAAGTTCGAATGGGATTGATGATATGTGACGCGTTTTTGATTTCATCATGCACATATTTCGCAGTGGGTTTTTGTGAGTTTTTATTTTCTTACGCATGAACATGTCTGTAAAAAGACCTCCAAAAAATGAAATTATTCATACTTTTAAGTGCTTAACAATGACCCTCATTCTTAGCTGCCTGCTCTGAACTTCAAAGTAACAATCTCACAGACTTGCGTCAAAAACGTAGACTCATAACAACTATTTCCATTAACTTATCAGTAGTTAGGATCGAAGCAGTGACTCACAGAATAAAGATCATGGTTTTGAATTCTGCAATTCGGAACACATATAGATTTTTACACATTAAAATAAATTTTCATACCTAATTTGGTGTAATGTCACAAAATACAGATATATTATACAATTAAAGCTCAAACAAAAATTGAATAGTAAAATATGAAATTCCTAAAATTCAAAAATAAATTTAATTATTAAAAAGTCTGATATATTCAAATGGAAAAATCAAATTATAAAACCACACCTATACAACAGTCAATTCATTTTTTTTATATATAATCGAGCAGATTATTTAATGATTATCACTCGAGGACTACAATTGAAAAAAATCATGTGTCAATTCCCATCATGTGTACATAAATATTTGTGTTTTATTTCGAATACATTTTAAACTAAAGGCTACTATAGAATTACAACTGTATAAATGTAAATGTAAAAAAGAAATGATTAACGAGGAGATAATAACAGTCTGAACACTCAGGGAAATAAAGAATGCGGATTTTAAGAATAATTTGTTTTTAAGCAAAATAATAGTTTATAAAATCCTTAATCGGTTCATTTATTCTTGAAGCGGCATCATTATTTATATGAATAACTTGAAATATTGGAGATAACATGTCGAAGAATGATGAAACATAAAAATAGAAAATTAGTCACTTTTAATGGTTGTAAGTTAAATTTACTGAATAATATTTTAAGTTCCTAAGATAAATCGACTGATAAAAAGCAAAGAAATTGGGAAAACCTTATTGAAAAAACAGCACTTTAAATTTTTTAAAAACTAAAATTTCTCAAATTATTATTAAAAATGAGCTTGAAAGTGGAAACTAATTAAAGCTAAAATGCTAAATTATTTTTAATATCGAACATCTGTATGCAGTATTTTATTACAATTAGTATTATTATGCTTTGCTTAAATGATTTTCAAGTACATCATCTGTTACCATGAATTGTATAAAATGGTCTTGTAAAACATATTTCTTAATAACATCATAAAACTTTTAAACTATAACACACACACACGCGCCACATACTTGATTTCATACATAAAATTTTGAGAGTTGTCATACATTTGGTTTCTCTTAATGAAAAATGGTAGAGGTATAACTGTACTAATTATTGATTACTAAATATATTATAATTTATTGAATTTATTATACTATAAACTAATTACCTTCATAATATTTCTATGAATTACTAATAATTATTATATTTAATAATTATAGTTTAATTATAAATATTAAATATAATAATTATTATATTATATATAATATAATTATAATTTAACTAATTATATAATTCAAATATTAAATTACATTCTCTAGGAATTATTTAATTTTGATGTTCCGATTAAATTATTTAAAT
Organism: Latrodectus geometricus; assembly: GCA_026290005.1. Taxonomy (NCBI): domain Eukaryota; kingdom Metazoa; phylum Arthropoda; class Arachnida; order Araneae; family Theridiidae; genus Latrodectus; species Latrodectus geometricus. The sequence goes on along the minus strand of JAPDSC010092665.1, from coordinate 51,583 downwards.
CATGTAAAATTTTATTTCTAAGTATTCATTAATTACTGCTAACAGTTATGGGCCAAAAATTTCAAAAACAAAGTTACGTGAAAGGAGTAAAAAAGTATTACAAAATCTCTAAAATTGCAAAATATTTCTTGAAAGGGAATTTGAGCATAATTTTCTCATATTAAGTATAAAATGTTATACCCTTCATTTATAAAAGGAAATATTGTATAAATTTGAATGAAATAGTGATAACTGTGAACAGTAAAATACATAAAATTTAATTGATTTCCATAGTTTTCAATATATAAATTGCTTATTTTGAGATTTCTCGAACTAGAAAACTAGGAATTCCCTACAAATCACTGATTATAATTGAATATTAGATATGTAAATCGATTAATCACATAAGCCTTTAAATTAATCTACATATGAATAGCAAACCGAATTTGTAGCCGAAATTCACTATACAATTATGAATAAAGCCTTGTTATATATTCATTTTAATGAACTATACGATATTAAAATTAAAGTAAATTTTAAATGAACGTGCTAAAACGAATTTATAGATTAAGCTAAAACACTTTTAATGCAGCATTAGATATTTTAGTTACGAATCTGAAAGTTATTATTAATTAAATTTCTATTTGAATAATTAAGGTATATAACAAAGAGAATTATTTTATATAATAGATTTATTTTATAAGGCATTTAAATTTCAGTTTTTATTTCAAAACTGTAAAAAAAATAAAATACTAATGTTTCCAACAAAAAACTAAGTCAAAGATATCACTTAGAATTATTATTTATCTTAGTCAATTTATAAAAATGCCTTTCCTGTATTATAAACTGACTATTCCAATTATAATAAATTCATTAGTTATTTTTTTTCTAATGGTGGGCACCCTTGAGTAAGTAAGTACATCAGCCCATTTGCCACAACAAGGCTGGAAACTGTTACTAATTTTATCGTTACCCGGTGGGCACCTGTGAACCAAGTCACGGAGGTACGAGTAGCATCACCCACGCCACACCACCACAAACCCGTTTATAGGGCAGGCCACATCCATCATCTGAGGAAAGGACAAGAAACACAGAGAGAAAGAGAAAGTACATCCATACCCAATCAGGGATTCGAACTCAGGTCCTCCCCATCCGTAGTCAGTTACGCTAACCACTAGACAAGTTAGGTGGCTGTTTTTGAATTATAGTAAAAAGAAATAATGGCCACCTTTTTTGTAGGTAAATGAAGTTTTTTTTTATATTGTAGTACGTTTTGGTCTTCTTATTTCTGATGATCAAAGTCAGCTAGTGAGTTTGAACGACTATCAAAAAGGTAAAATTGTCATCTGCCCGGGTATCAATCTTTCTCCACCATACCAAAGTACCTTACAAATATTATTTAAACTTTTGTGAGGTACAAAAACCTGTTTTTAAAGTATAGCAAAGTTTTACTAGCTTGGGACTTCCAAAATGGCAGATTATAGCTGAATTCAAACACATTACCTGTTGGTGACAAAGTGAATTATAGGATTAACAGTCCATTCAACAGATTGTAGGAAAAAATAACTTCAAAATGGCATGACAGAAACCTGCGACTCTTCAAATGGCTTAAATCTAAACGAAATTGCATTTTAATAACACTAAATGTCAGTAGAATCCCTACTTATATACATATAAATTACTCACTTGTTTTTGCACTTTTTGTTTGATATATTTTCTTAAGAAATATCTGCTGCTTTTGTTTTTGGTTTGGAACACACAGATTCTAATATTATTACTGTTATTTAAATGCATAAGGAATTTTTCTGTAGTAGATTTTCTTCAAGGTGTGTGGTTTTGCCTTCTTTCCAAACTGGAATATAGGTTACAAAGGCTAATTGGTGATTAATAAATAAAAGTGTTATTGATTATACTACACATTCTAGAGCAAAATACTAAGTTTATTGTGATGGTAATCTTAGATGCATCCAGGATTCTCGTTACAGCTTATTGAATCAAATGCTTTTCGGGTTGTCAAGTGATTTAGCCAGAATATTCTTTATTCTCTATTTAATTTTTATAGGATTGCAAGTGGTTGATGAGAAAATAACAAGATTCAACTATTATTTATGTTGAAAATTGAAGAATGGATGTTTATACATGTACTTTTCTGTGGGAGTAGATATCGGGAGCTCTTCCTGTTCCTTCTCTTGTATGGGTAAAATTGATCCATAATTTATAAAAAGTGTTCTTTGAAGATAAAGAAATATTTATACTCAAATTATTTACAAAGCTTTCAACTTTTAAATTATCAGATGTTGCCACTCGCCTATTGATTGGTCGTTATTTTATGATTAAATTTTAGACACTTAACACTTTAATTTTGAAGACATTTCATTGTGCTTTATATTTATTGGATTATTATAACAAACTCTCTTTCTTTATTAATTAAAATCTTTCAAATAGTTTCAGTTGAAATCAAGTAAAAAATCTTTTCAAAGCAATTTACTTCATTATTTGTTGCTTTCAAAAAGATTTTTAAAAAATAATTTAGTGAGAAATATTTTTGCCATCCAAGCTTTCAAAAGAATATTTTTTCTTTAAAACAGCATTTACAAAGAAGCATTTAATTTAGAACAAAATATTTTACCTTATATTATTTAAAAAATGACTTTTTCCTTAAAACATAATTTACAATGAAGCCTTTCAAAGGAAGATATCCGATTAATCTGGCCAACTATAATCAGAAATAAAATATACAGTAAATTTCAGATATCAGTCTTCATAAAACTACAAAGAAAAATACTTTATGAAAGAGTCTTGAAAGAACACACACTAAGAAAACATCTTCTGTCAGAAGACACGAGTCAGAACCCTGCGTGTGTCGGAAATAACTTTCTTGGGAATATTTCCTCTCTTCGAGTTAAAATCACTCTAATTAATCGAGCAGTACAAATGACGCTTTGCTCTTTTCGAAGAGTATTACCACCTGTCACGTGACAACCCCAGGCTCGCAAGCAGACTCACGAAAAGCTTAAGCGAAGAGGAAGCAATGAGCGTCATCTTTGAGCGCCAGCGTTTTATTGCTTCGTATGAAGGATATGAAGTTGCAATAATTTATATCTTGATAAATGCTGTGAGAGCCATTTAATGATGGATATTTCCAGTTGGAAATTTGACAGAAATAAGCTGTTAACTAAATCACATAAATGGCTTTTCTAACAGTTATTTCATATTTTGCAGTAGTTAGGCTCACAAGTACCTAATTACTGCAAAATGTGAAATAGCTTATTTCCATCTAAGTTATTCTAAAACAAGAAGTTAAAATATCCTTTTAGTAGATAAATGATTTAGCTAGTTTGCGTTTCTATAGTTGGTTTTTATTAGTTAGTTAGTATTTATTAGTTTAGAATTTAGTTACTGGAATCGTATTTTTTCGTTAATTGTAGTTAGAGAAAATAATTCAAAATGCATGATAGAAAAAAGTTTGTGACATTAAATTCTTTATGATAAAACAATTTTACTTTAAAAGTAAAAATAAATTGCATGATTTGCAGTAAGTATAAGCATATAATTACTTCAAAATATGAAATAGCTTATTTCCATTGATTTTAGTTAAATAAGAAATTAAAATATCCTTTTAGTAGAAAAATGATTTAGTTAGTTAGTTTCTTTGTTGGTTTTTATTACTTAGTTAGTATTTATTAATCTAGAATTTAGTTAGTAGAATTGTATTTCTTAGTTACTTCTAGTTAGGGAAATTAGTTTAAAATGCATGATAGAAAAAAGTTTGGACATTAAATTCTTTATGATAAAACTATTTTACTTTGGAAGTAAATATATAATGCAAGCTTTTTAGTTAGTAGGTTTAAAAATATTTTTTACAGCAAATTGTGAAATAGCTTATTTCGATTGAAGTTAGTTAAATAAGAAATTAGACAATCTTTTCAGTCAAAGAATTGCTTAGTTAGTTTGTACTACTATTGTATTTCTTAGTTTTGAATTAAGTTAGTTTTCTTAGTTAAATCAAGTTAGCAATAAACGATTTTCGACGCTTACATTTTATGATATTATTAGAAATTAAATTTTTTACAACTAAATTTGATTATATTATGAAGATCGAGGAGTAAATTGAATTGATCGAATTTCCTTGGTTTACACTTAATAAGTTTTGAGAATTCCTAATTAAAATTATGAAACACGTGTCTTTCATGAAAAATTCTGTGACATAATTTTAAAAAAATGTTTATTATAATCCTATTAAGAAATGCTTAAATTTGTTTTTTAATTTACTGCAAAATTTGGTGTTTAAAAGAATTACTTTTGTGATTTTTAATTTATCTTCTTTATAAAAATGCTTATTTATAATTTTCATGTAAATTATTTATTATTAATCCCTTTTGTAAAAATTTTAATAGAAACATTTTAACTATATGTAAGACATTATTCTGGAGAATTTAAAAAAATTTCTAAGTAAAATTATTCTAAAAGGTCATACTTTCTACAGTGACTCTTATACATCTTATTTCTTAGAATTTTTTACCATAGTTCTGGATAGAATTTCAAGATATTATTCTTTTCTTATTAATCAATCTCTCACATTAACTTAACCATATTCTTCTTACACAACTTTTTAAAACATTTTCAGTGTGCTTGGACGTTTATTTTATAAATTCTGTTGCATGCGAGTAAGATGAATCGTTGATATTTTATTTAAAAAGATATATTTTATTGACATTTGTAATTGTTTTTTTGCTAAATTAACGACTATTTTTTAGACAAGTGACTAGAATTTTTATCCTTATGAAACTCAACGAGTTAATTTAATATTTTGATTATGAAGAATGAATTAAATTTGTATTTGTATACATGTTTTATTTAAATTTCTTTTTAAAAATCGTGCAGTCATCAATTATATTTGAGAGCATTACTGAAGTTACTTTGAATCGTCAATTTTTTCAGTTAATCAATAGAAAATTCCTTTCATTTTCTACAAATAATTAAATATTGTCACAAACTACACATTAAACATTACTATAAAATTCAATATTTCTAGAAAATAAGTGCTTTTCATTACTTTTTTACATTTTTTTGCTTTCAGAAAAAGTCTAAATATAAATGAAGTGTTTCATTATAAGATTTTGTAATTTAACAACTGAATGAAATTTTAATTTGAACTTCAGAATAAAGCGAATTTACATATTTATGAAAGCTTTTACTCATATATATATTATAAATATTTTTAAAATTTTCATTACAGATAATGTCTTTGTTTTCAAACTCTTGCGTAATTTATATTTTCATGACAGCTGTTACTCATGATTATTAATAAGATTATTTGTAATTACTTTTAAATATTCATGACAGATAATAATCATTTCCTTTCGGAATTTTGTATAATTCTTATCTTTATGAAAACTATTATTCTCACTATTAGTAAGTATTCTTAAATTCTCATGATAGATAATAACCATTTCATTTTCACTTTTCAAATAATTATATGCATTTGAATGATTTTATGATAAAGTTATATTTATTTTTAATACGTGTCATATTTTTTCTCATACCTAATACTTTATTATATTTTTATATAAAAGTGTTCTATTTGGGGGCTTCTCAATACCACCTTATAATTTAATAATAGAAATACGTTTTAAAAAAAGAGAATTATATGAACAAGATATCTAACAATTTTAATTAAATAGTAATTATAAAGATGCTGAATTTTAAGCTATTTTATTCTGTTTTCGATCAATAATTGTTGGCGACTGATTTGTCAAGAAAAATCTATTGGAGAACTATCTTCATAATGTCTACTTCACAATGAACTGAATTATAATATAATTAAATTTTAATACAAATATATAAGTTAGCCTATACTTTAGGGTCCCCCTTGATTCTCGCCAAGTTGCGGTCGCAGTTGATCCTCAAGTAGGGCAAAATACAATCACATTTTGATTGCAACAGAACAATTGATAATTCTGTGCCAACAAAAATCACCAATCTTGCCCAGGGGGCACCCTTAAATATAATTTTACCTTATAAAATTATTTTTCATTTCAATTTTCATATTTGTTTAATATGAAAACTAAAACAAAAGAGATGGACATTCTTTTCGGCATAAAATGTGAAATACTTTTACAGTTGGTAACTTACAAACTATAATTAATCCTAATGGCATGGTTTTGTAAAGGTCAAATTGTTGACCTTTATAAAACCAAGCCATAAAGAGTGGAAAAACATGATAAACATTAGAAAATAATTATTAAGAAATAATTATACTATGAAAGTATACATAGGAACATGTGAAACAACTGAAAATTCAAGAATTCGTTTCTTTACCTTTCCAATTTTTCCAATTATATCACTTTTTGAAAAATAAATGTATTTAATTAAGCTTTCTAAATTATTCATAATGTGATCTTCAATTGATTTTTACTACCGGGAACAATTTTTAACACAAAAATTTCTGTAAAAACTGCTGACTGACGTTTGTTATGAATCAGGTAAAGCTATTTTAAATCGAGAGAAATTAGAACAATCTTATTTTAGAACAAGACTGTAGGTAATATCAGTAAGAAACATTAGCATAAAGATGAATCAGGTAAATATTTTGAAAGATTTTAAACCCCAGCATTCTTTTAGAAAAATTAAGGTGAAATTTTCTTCAATGCAAATATTAGAATAAATGAATATTAAAGGAAATATAATTAATAAAAATTTTAAAAGTTATTTTAAAAATAAAAAATTTAGTTGTAAGTTAAATAAAAATTCCATATTTTATTGCCATTGCAGAAATTTAAAGTATACCTTCGTAAAAAACATTAAAAATAATTATTTTATGCTATTTTTTAGAAATACAAAACTTCTAGAAATTTTTTTTAAAAACACAAGTGTATTTAAACTTTTTATATGTAACTGAGTATTAATAAAGCTGATTTGATATCATTGGAGAAAGTTAGATGCAAAAATGTGCTACTAAAAATTAATAAGTTTTACAAATTAGATGAAGAAATCTTCAATAAAATGTGTCGTAATTGAGCTGCAGCTTTTTTTCTCGAATATTGTCTATTGATGCGAATTTAATCATAAGCTTGTTTTTAGATTTTTATTTCCCTTTCTTAGAAAACTAATTTTCAAAACTTTAGATTATTCTTTCCGGATTTCTTTCGAGGAAGAATTTTACAATTTCTTATCTTTCACCATTGTTTTATTTTGAAATGCTTAGGGATATGAAAAAATTGGCAAAATAGATTTTAGTATTTTTTCTCCCTTCTTTAATAAAACATGAGTAAGTAATAAAAAATGAGTTTTTGTAAATGTACCTGAATATTACCATTCGTTTCTTAAATAAATGCACATCAATTAAAATGAAATTCTGTAAAAATATCTTTTAAAAAATAACTGGTTTAATTTTTTTATATCTGATGAATAAAGAAGACCAAGTAAGCATTAACTTAAAATAATTAAAGCATTATGCGTAATGGAGAATAATTAATAGCCACAGAATTCAATTAGCCAATTCAGAAAAATCCAATATTGTTTGTGTATTCCCATATTGTATTGTTCTCTTTATTCACATACTGAACATCTAATTCAATTTGGTTCTATACATTAAAGTGGATTTTAAAACGGTAAGCATTCATTTGATGGAATATGAACCTACTGATCAAAGTATAATTAGTTCCAAATCTCAACTTTACTTATCGAGATATTGTTGTGATTGGGAAAGAAATTTCACTTTGAAAGACGCTTAAAAGCAATTTTTAAACATTCTTTTGAGAAATTTAAAAAAAATGATGTTTAAAATAGTTTTTTGGACATTGTACAGGTTTTTGCCGATTGAAATGAAATTTACTGGTGTTTAGTTGTTTGAAAAGACGTTTGAATTTTTGCGCTTTGATTATTCAAAGAATCTATAAAAGTATATTGATAACTTAAGTAATAGTCTTTAAAAGTACTTCCAAATTGGAATTTTAAGGATTTCGTATTTCCATAATTCATATCTATTGTGTGTAAGAAAAAAGGTTTCTCTGATGAAAAGATTCCGGACATTTTTCGTGAGATATAAAAAATTTCACCATTTATAAAAACCGTTAATCTAATTTGAAAAGCATGTTGAATTTTATTCTTAAGCAAATTTCATTCAATATTTATTTTTATGTAAACAAGTAAATTTCAAGAATATAATTTTAACTGATGAACCTTCAAAATTCAAATACGAATACTGCTCTAATTTTTTTAACTAGAAAATTTTTAATTTTTCAAAACATAATATGTGTACATGTTATAAATATACGTTTTCACAAAATACAACAGAGAAATTATAAAAATCTGAAATTTTACACAAGATTTACTGCTTATATCTCCTAAAATTGTATGAAGAATATGACTCGGTATCTAGTACTCTTCTTATGAAAATTCCTTTATAAAATGTTTCTTTAAGAGCAAAAGGTCACATTGTCAGATATCACAATATCTTTTAGCAAACAAACATTTTTTTCACATCATACACTAGTAACAATCATATTACAACTTTTTTATTTCACGTCACTAGATATTCTATAATTTTGAGAAATCATTCATTAGCTATTAAACTGATTTATTAGCGATCAGTGTTTATTTTAAAAATAAATGCTATCAAATTTGGTTTTTATTTTCAAAAAAGAAGTCTCTATTAGAACATTCAGTGAATGAAAATATAGTAACTTGTTGAACATTAAATCAATTATTTCTCTATATAAAAATTAAATATTTAAAACTTATATATTTTTAAAAAAAAGTATGTTGAGGTTAGATTTGCATAAAATTTAAATATTTTCAATTTCGAATCTTACTGCTGAAACACGAAGTTAATATGTAATTTGTATTCAGAAAAAAATAAAACACACACACAGAAATATATAGATACTAAAATATTCCTTAGATTTATTGGAAAATTATATAGTTTAGAGGGAGGAATATTGCAACCAGTATTTATTTAACTTTTAAATATTATAAGCTTTGATATTCAGGTTAGGAATTGAAAGTCAATATTGAGACGGTATTCATAATAATGGATATTTGAAAACTCTTTGCATATTGTACCTATATTAAACCCGTATGAGAAATTCTTATGAATTAAAAAGTTGCAGTTAGCATTGAGTAATTGTTTCCAACGTATGTAGCATTTATTTTGAGTTTAATTTGAAAATAATATATTAATATTAACCTTGCAATCAGGATAACAAAAATATATATTGAAGCTAACTTCACAATAAGTATCTATAAAAAAATTAAATGCATATTTGAAATTAATATAAGTTATAAAGATGCACATTGTAATCAGTTTTTGTTTAAAACTTAAATGTCAAATAAACCTGCAAAGAAATATCAATTTTGACTTTCAGTCCAGAAATGGGAATTCAATACTGAATTCGTATTCTGGGAAATGGAAATATGGAAAATAGTTAATGAATAAATATATTCACAAAGTTAAGCATGTATTTTAGGTATCATATTTTATTCCATTCTCATATTCTCATTAAAGAATCTTTTAGTATTTAGAATTTAATCATAAACTGGCTATGTCTTCCATCAAGAATTCCCTCATTAAAATCCTCGTTAAGACTCCAGAGAGTGGAGAGATCCGTGGATTCATTTGTTTCTGTCATGAAATTCCCTCAATGATTGCTGGGAAAAGGAAACAAGTAGAACAGAAGTCAGAATAACAATTTTCAGTGCACATTTTCTTATTTCAATTTTTTTCTTAGCTATCTAGGGAATTGGCTTCTATTAAAGATCGAAATGTATAACTGATTTTATTATTATCAATTAAGAAAAATAAAAACTAAATTAAATACTGTTTATTCTTGATATTCGTCTTTATAAAATCTTATTTCATTTTCGACTATTAGTGGAATATCGTTCAAATAAAGGAACATTCGTGTGAAAGACATTTAATATAATTTAAATCTAACCCTACTTTATTGAATTTAGAAAAAACACGTTTCTTTAAGCAAAATTATTTCGTATTTAATTTATTCACACCGATATGCACTGGCTACCAAAAATCACAAAAGTAGCGATAACGCTCCCAAAAATAAGCGAATCTCAATGAAATTTGAATATGGTGGTAAATAAAAGGATCTCAACAATATGACACTATGCAAAATATGCTCTGTTTTTGGAACAAGTTATTTGCGAGGAGTATAAGAATGGATATTTCTGAGCAAAGCGGCAATGGAGGGTCCATGTCAGAGAAATCTGGTAGAGCGAAATTATAAAAATGGCCAATTGTAACAGAGAAAGTGTACAACTTCCTTTTGAAAATTTTTTTCTAAGGTATTAGCCTACAAGTTTAGGGCTTGAACTCAAAAGAACATATTTGGATTATAAAGAATAAAACTGATCAACCTATAATTTACAGAATCAATTCGGCAACAACATGTTTATGATAAATGGAGAAAATAGCTCAATATCCTTTAAGTAACTGATTCTGTTCTTTAGTTCCTTAGTGTGTGACAGAGCTTTTGCTTAAATAATTCCATGTCTGCTATTGAAATTTATTTTCATCTAAAAAACTTTTTTTTTTTTTTTTTTTTTTTTTTTTACAGTTCCATTTATAATTTTTCTTCAATTAACAATTACAGTCGATGGAATGACAGAGTTCAATATTTTCTCTTTCGTAATTTACATTAGAAACTACAATATCAAAAATATGAATCAAAAGTGTGTAAAAATATTTATTAAAATTTCATTCTTTCTCTATAACCCCAACAGAAACTTTGGATTCAGTTTTTTGGTATTTTTGTGGCAACATGCTGTGAAATCCTACAATACACATTTAAAACTTCAAATTGTTTCTTTTATTTTATTTACTACATTTTTAACTGTTGTAGTAAAACAAATATTATTAACAATGTGCTTATCTTACACAGTTCTTTACTTTATACCACTTCTTTATAATCTTAAATATCTCATTTCACAAAAATAATAAAACAAAATTTACTAATTTTTTGCTAGACATTACCATGGCAAAAGAGTTCCTTTAATGTAAAAATTAGCAATAAAACTCTTTTAATCCTTCCAATTAAGTTGGAGGTGTGAAAAAGAGAGAAACTTTAACGTCTTTCATTAATTTTGGTGTATTTATCGTTGGAAAAATAAAAGTTTAAATTTTTTCTTTTTTAATTACAGGAGATATCAAATCCTCAATATACTTAAAGCTTTAAATAACTTTAAATAACTAAGTATTACAGTAATGACAAAATATTAAAGAACTCCATATATTTAATATTTTATATTGCTGCCATTTACTTTGTCAATTTGCGTGATAAAAATTGAAAATTTCTTTACTACTTAATGTTATTTCAGAAAGCCCCTATTTACTTTAATGGAACGTAGAATATATATATATATATTAAAATTAAACACGCTTCTATATATTTAGGTTTTATTTTATGCTTTTGCACAACAAGAATACATTTCAATGAATTCAAAATAGTATAATATTTTAATTTCGTTATAAATTACATTTGAATTTCAAATTTCATTTAAAAATTTACTTTGGTAATTTTCATTAAAAATATACTTTGAAAAAAACAATGCATAGAAAATTCAAAAATCAATAATTTTATTTTTATTATAACTTTATTAAACATTATGTGTTTTTAATAACATATTCATAGCTTAGTCTGAAATATGTTAACAAAAAAACATATCATTATGTACTTTGAAATTTCGTAAGCAATGCTTAACATTTCAATCAGCATAATTCATAAACATGTGATTAACACATTAAAAAAACTCTTGTATACGTGTTTTATAAAACTTTTTAAAATTTTCCCAAGTAAAATAAAGTTACACAAATTCCATAGATTAATAAGATGTGTATCTCGTGCAAAATTTTATTCCAATTAAATATTTACTTGAGAAATTAATTATTTGAAAATATAAAATTTGAAAATATTCCTTTTTGGAAAAAAAATAATGTGAATTATCCTATGCATAAATGCTACAGATCTGTTTAGATTATTTGAATTATTTATTATGAATTATTTAATAAACAGAATGCGTTAGATTATTTTTTGGTACCTTGCATTTGTATTTAAAATTGGTATACGCTTTCAACTTGGTTCTGGTGTGTAAAATAATGACTAGAAAATAAGAACAAATTTAAAAATATTTTAAATTATTTAAAAGTATTTAAATCTTTATAACAAAGCTTTATATTTTAATAAATGTGAATAAATTAAAAGTGAAATAGTCACAAGTTCCATAATGTATTTTATCCATAAAATTTGAATTATATTATTTAAATTATAAATTTCGATCACCAAGCATAGTTTTCACTATTAAAACTAGTATTTAAAATTAGTATTTTGTTATATAATAGTAAATACTAACTTTAAATACAAACCAAGTATATTTAAAATTATTTGAAATGCATTTAAAAATTTGTTTTCAAGAATTACGAAATTCTCTACAAATTCCATATCTTTATTAACTGAAAAATATATTTTATGATTCAAGAATAATTAATTGGAGAACTATTTTAGCTGTAACTATGTTAAATAAGCATTTGGTTTTTCATGAATTACACCCTAACGTTTCCAGCTACAATTGCGAATACAAGATATAAGGAAGTAAAGCATATGTGTTTCGAAATTTAATCTCCAGATTCACTGATGGTATAATGAGGATTTTAATGAGAGAGAACTTGGTGTCTATGTCATTACGAGAATGGGTATTCAGTAGTTAGGGTATTTAATATACTGAATTGAAATAACTATCAAATATACTCCACATACTTTGATAAAAGATAAAAATTTAATTGTGAATATATGCTCATTATAATGAAAATATTCAATACATAAACTTGTTTTCATATATTTATTTCTATGTATATAATTTTTGAATCTATCTCACATTTCTGTACTAAATATAAACGGTAAAAAAAGAATTCGAGACAAACATTGATCAATTTACGAGCTTTCATACAAAGATTTTTTCTTCGAATGATTACAGACTTTGTCTATACGAATTTAATGTAATATTAAATTGTTATAAAGGAGCGATTTTGTGATCCATTATTTATAGTATCATTCTGACACTACGTCATTCATTGCTAAGAATGATATAATATGTATTTGACTGAGCGCAATTAGACCAAATTATCACAAATTTTGTTTAGTATTTTTATAAATATAAAGTCACTTTACCAGTAGAAAGGATAACTCGATTTTCAAGCATACCCATTAAAATAGATTCTGAATCCACCATAAATATATATAATCAGGCAAAGGTAATCATATCTAAAAATTGTTGATGTGGCAGTTAAGTTCTTAACCATCCTGTCAAAATTCGTAACCATTCTATTCACTAATTTGAAGTACAATTACGTGGGCTGAGTCTGCAAACTCATAATTTAATTATTTTAAAGTTTTTTCTGAAATCTCTCGTATATTATGCTGTCAAGATCCAAGTTTGATTGATGGAAAAATTAATCACTTCTCACAAAGTAAGAAATATGTCAATTTATCAAATGTATTCGGATTATTTCTCGTTATGAGTGACTTTATCCCAAATACTAAGAATACATTATAATTGTACTCACAAATTAATGGTAAATTTATTTGTTGCTTAATTATTATGAATATTGCTTAAGATCAAATTGATGTTTTTTTAACAATGGGAATGATATCTAAAAGCTTTGGAGAACGTGAAGTTTAGTGAGAGAATAATTAAAGGCATCAAACAATTAAATTTTTTTCTTAAATTTACCTTATCAGTAATAGGGCATGTATATTTATTATAAATATTTAGCTAGATAATTATTAACTTTTTATATTTCAAAATAATTATCTAACTATGATAAGTTATACTGTATATTATATACGTATATAGGTATTGATATAATCCCCATACATTACTATATATTTTAAATAGAACCATTGGTTGTATTAATCATGCACACCGTGTATGATTATTATAATAGTTCCAAAGCACAGTATATATAATGAAAGTAGAGTGTTTCATACATCTTATTAATTACATAGTTTACAGAATCATGGTAAATAGTGAAATTTCACGGCTACAATCTTGGTTATATTGAAGATTAAAAAGAAATTCAAATCGACTTTTAGTGTAACAATTATTTATTTCTAGACAGCTTTATGCGATATGTGTGTCTGTCTCGCGACATTGATACTTATACCTCCTAGGTGTAATAACTACTGTCATGAATTCCACATTACATATGAGAAATGGATTAAACGATACATTTTACATACCACACTAGGCCACCAACATAGATAATCAATCGGTAAAAATTTACTGTACGATCACTCTTGGCAACTTTTTTAAAAAATCACCAAAAATCTCGCCAACTTCGCCAATTTGGACAAGCGAGGTTTGGAAATAAATAGAATATTCCATTTTTCATTGGTCGGTTCCCATTTTATCAGAATCCCTTATTTTTCATTGGTCGGAATCCCTCATCTGTGATTGATCAGAATTCATTGGGTTGCCAGAAAATTATTTATCGTCAACTTTGGAAAATCGTGCCAAGAGCGACCGTACAGTAAATCTGAGCCAATCAATCTATAATCCAGGGTTATCTATTTATCATAAAATTTTAAATCCTAAGTAACAACTCAATTTTTGGTTTGAGAGCTGTAAACCATCAAGCATCAAACTGCATAGTTTTTCAGTTCAATTAATTTAAATTAAAGACAATTTAAATCTATTTCCTTCCGTGTCTAATCAATTCAGTTTTTCATTAAATGTGTATCCCAAATTCTCTTACTGTTCAAAAACAAATTTTTCTTTCAAGGACTAATTTTTGATAAAAAAATTATTAACTTTCGAAATTGTGTTATATAATGTGGATAGATTAAAACCATAAGATTACTACGAGTACATATATTTGAATGCTAAAAATTATAGAAGTTTTGTGTTTAATTGTTGGAGAACAAAAAAAAAATTCAAAAGTATAATATTTTCAGGCTTAATAGTTAAGAGTATAAAAAAATAAATTTTTAAAGCTTGCACATCGGATTTCCCTATTTCCACATTCTCACTTAATGTTTTTTTGCAAAAATAATGATTTTTACCTTTGTTTTGTATATGTTTTTATCATTTCATTGTATTATTTTTACCATTTCAGAATATGAGTTTTTGCTTTTACCAATACTCTACTTATAGGAAATAGAGTAAAACGTAAATGAAAGAAAGTATATTTTCCAATACTACAAAAAGATTTTCAAAGTTCAACATCTTACTTATTGCTTTTCAGATTTTCGTGAGATTACATTTCCTACTATAGTTTTGAACAAAACTAAGTAAATAGTAAAAATTTTTAAAAACAATACATATAAATAGCATCATTTTTCTAAATTTCGATTTTTTCCTCCAAAGCGAAGTACATAATACTCATTAGGAGATAAGGCTCACAATACAGTCGATACTGACCAGTTAATTTTATATAAATCTTTGAAGCTAATGAGTTCTAATTTGAACACACATTTTTTATTATTTTAATTAAAAATGAAGTTTATTAAATTGAAAAATTCTATAGTTAATATACTTTGGAACGTTAATTTATATTCCAATGGTAAAATTATTTAACAGATAAAATACAAAAAAAATAATTTTCTTGTCATCACATATTTAGAATTCTTAGGTGTTGTATTCAAACTGAAATGAAATAAAACTCTATTGTTCTTCAACTTCTTATTCTAGTATCTTCTATTAAAGTAAACTATAATAAAAGGTTATGGGCATAATTGGTATAAAAATAATATGGTTAGAATCCAAATAGTTCAGTTTAATCAAGTACTTGAATCTTCACAGAATTCTTAAATTTCTAACGTCATAGAAAATTTTGTGCTTTCCCTATGCTTTACATGATTTTATTTGAGAGCCTGATACTGTCATGTGAAAAGTGGTAACACTTATGAAAAAAAATTAAGTTTATTTCGTCTTTTTGATTAAAATGTTCTAACAAAAGAGAAAAATGTTTACGAGGAAGTTATTTTTCGACACTCAAAAGTCCAAATCATATTTTCTGGTTAAACATGTTTTCTTAGATATTGTTCTTTTCAGCCACTTTGCAAAAGAATCCTTGTTGTTTTAATTATAAAACTAAGTATTTGAAATCTTCAACACATTTTTTCTAGTAGTAGCTATATTATTGATTGAATTCATTTTTTAAAATTCCTCGTTGTTTTTCTTATTTTAAGAATACAATAATTTCATCACTAAAAAACTATGGATATTAAAATACTTCGCACAGAAATTTTTGAGTAAATAATTGTTTTGGAAACATTTTTAATTATTTTTAGTAATGATTTAAATTGAAAATATGTATTGAGAATACTGGTTAATTTTCTGGTTTGTTTAAAAAAAAGTTATCAACGTTAAACTGTTTTGTTATTTTAGGCATTACTTTAGTAATTGTAAATGCTAAGCAAAAAAATAAACCTAGAAAATGTAAAAACGAGTTTTATAACACAGAATAAAAAATATTTTAGGATTATCAGGATAAAATCCCTGACAGTGGAAAAAAACTTTTTCCATTAACATAATCATAAAAATGATATAATTTAGAATTGAACTTTTATAGCTATTTTTAGAGAAATATGTTCCGTTCAGCTTTTTATTGAATACATTTTCAAGTATATTATATAAAATAATTGGTTGGATAAATATATACGAAATAAATTTTTAAAGGCAAATTAGTAAATGTTAGGATTGATGGAATGAAATATGCTAAGCACAACTGTCTTCAAGGGCTTGACTAAATATATGCTTTCAATTTTTCAATTTTGGCACACTTTTAAATATTTTATCTGACTTCAATTAATAAGGATCTCCTTGGCTTCCATTATCATACGAACTGTATCTTACCAGGGTAAGACTATACTTTAGGGTGCCCCTTTGATTCTCGCCAAGTTGTGATCGCGATTGATCGCCAAGCAGGGCAAAACCCAATTGTATTCTGATTGCAACAGAGCAACTGATTGTTTTGTGCAAATAAAATCGCCAGTAAAGTCGATAGCCAAACAAAAATCACCATGTTTGCCAAGGGGGCATCCTAAAATATAGTTTTACCCTTACCAGGATCTGAAATGAAATATTAAAAAATAAATAACATGAAAAAGAATTGCTATTCTTAGGCCATTCTCCACATTTACAATAAAAAAATTTACATATTTAGATCATTTTTTTAATTTCCTTTTTTTTATTTCAAGTTCACAGTAAAGAAGTAACTGAGCTTTGATCAATCTTTGAAGTGCAAGATCTTGCGACTGATTTCAGCTACCCTTGAACAACGAAAAATGGACGTACTTCTGTTCTTCCATCCACACGCGCGCGTGCATGGTAAATTAAATTGTCACAATTTCTTCATTTGGACTTGATAAATATAGACCAATATTTACAAATATCGTATCAATGTACCAGCTTTCAACTGTCAGGCAGCCCAATATATGAAGAGTGAAAAATATATAAAATCCAATATTCAAGTACAAGATCGTTTTTCAAGATTTTATTACATTTTTAATTACACTAAAATGTAAGTATTTACCTAAATTAATCGCAGTTTGATTTATATAGAATTTATATCATATTTATTTATATATTGCATGGATATTGTTACTTTCAATTTTCTGGTTTATAAACGCAAAAATTCGCAACTTTAATATAAAAAATCTTTTTAATAACTTTATAACCTTAATAAGTTTTTAAAGCATGTTTGAAATATTCTAATAGATTTTTTTTAAGATAAATTGCATTCAGATTTGTGAACACTAAACAGCTTATATTTCTAATTAGACAGTAATTTTACATATAAATTTTGGATAAATATTTATTAAATTTAATTATCATATATTTCAGGGAAATAAATTAATAAAACTGTATTCATAACTGTAGAGGTATTTCCATCAGTAAATCTAATTTATTATTCACACATAAATTAATTTACAGGTTTATATGATTAATCGATTTACATACCTGATTTTCAATTATCCTCAGGAAAATCGCTAGGTATTGTTAGTGTTTCAGATTGAGGAGAAACTCAGAATTAACCATAGATCCACAGATAATTATAGAAATGGATTTACGTTTAACAATAGATTTGTGGGTGTTCAACTGTTATTATTTCACCTAAATTCATAGCACCTTTATTACATATAAATGAATAGTATAAAAATATGTAGCTTTATGAAAATAATGTTTGTAATAAGGCTTTATAAGCAATTTCAGAGATATTACTGCTTTAAGTTTATTTACATTTTTAATTAAATTCAAATTAAGAACAAACACATTCTTCTTATTTTTAATTTTTGCAATAATTTTTAGATTTTACTGAATAAATATTGAAAATGTCCTGAAAAAGATGAAAATCTATGCAATTAAATAAAGTATTAAGAAGCTTAAAATATTTAATTTAAATATTAATTAACTATAAACTAGATTATAACAAATGCAAAATATACAAACAATTTTTCAAAAAAAAAACTAAGTTCACCAAATATAAATATTTACATTTAATTAATAATGCATTTTTCCGTTTTGCATTATGTTTATGGAACAATGCAGTTGAAAGATAAGCAACGTTAAAAGATTTTTAGTTAATGAATTGTCAAGTTAAAAGTGTGAACATGTTATAAAATATATAAATGTGTACTTTATATTAGGAGATTTCCAGTTTTTTAAAAATGATTGAACGAAAAATTTAGATTTCTAAATCTATCTCTAGCATTATCGCTGGTAACAGGTAATTTAAAAATATAAAATGAGGAATATATTACAGTAAAAAATAATATTCAAATTAATAAAAGAGTAAAACAACTGATATAGGCCCATTTTCATTACTCAGTTTTTAATTCAAAACTAAAAGAATTTTGTAAACTTTAAAAAACTAAATTTTAACTATAAATTGTTTAACTTTTCAATAATTTTTAAAGCTATTTTCAGAGAAGTTTATCATAGCAAATGATGAGATCCCTTCTGAAATAGAATTTTAGTGAAAAAGAAATTTTTGATTTTTAATTATTTACATAATATATTTGGTTATACAAATGTGTAAAATTTAGCATGCTTTTTTACTAATTTAAAAATTGTACGATATTACAGTAACCAAAAAATACTTATTTTCTTTTATAAATTAAACATGATTAATATAGTCACAGCTTAGAATTAACTTAGAAAAATTATTAGCACTAAATATACTTAAATTTCATCAGCGGTTAAGTATACAATTATAAAATTTCAATGATCCAGCTTTGTATTTAAACCTTGAAATTTTATTAAATGATGAAAATAAATAAAATTCATCCGATTAATAAATTATCAAATTAGCGATGTTTTTCTGAATTACGTTCCATTAATGGATGCTATTTACCTTGATACCTTGATCCAATGGTTGGAGCCACGAAGTAGTGTTAGGTGGTAGGAACACTATTCTGAAGTTGGGATGACTCAAATCTTGTGGGTGGCATGGATCATTATCTAACAGTAATAGCGCTTTAAAGCTGAAAATTTTCTGCCTCAAATAACGCTCAATGCTTGGCACAAAACAATATGAAAACCAATCTTTAAATAAAATTTCCAGTTATCCAAGCTCTTGGATTTGCTTTCCAGTATACCGGCAAGGTATTTTTACTTACGTCTTTCAGTACACGAGGATTCAAATATGTATAAACTAGCAAGGGTTTTGTCATGAGGTCCCTCGATGTATTACTGCAAAAAAGGAAACTTAGACGATCTATGGACACCTTAAATCCAGGTGTAGTTTTTTCTTTTTTCGAGATAACGGTTTTACTGGGCATTTTTTTCCACCAAAGACCAGTTTCATCGGCATTGATCCATTGTGTATTCTTGCTTGGCTATAATGTTATGAATTTTCTCTGGATACGTCCGAGCGGCTTCATGATCAGACGGCGCGGACTCTCCTTGGATTCTTATGCAATGAGTTGCAAAACGCTTTTTGAATTTTTCAAATTAACCTTTACTCGCAACAAAATCTGGGTTGGTAATGCATTCTCCTTTTCTTTAAGATGGTTGTGAAATTTTAGTCCTTTTTGTTTTATGATATTGCCATCTAATGGAATTCTTTTTTGACAACAATCATCAATCCAAATGCTGAGTGCCTTTTCTATTTTTTTTTCAATTATAAACCACACCGAACACTGCCTGACTCCTCGCGGAAAACACACACGCATCTTAAACTAGAACTATAGTAGGTGTTGCCTAATTATTAAGCAGCAATTGGATGTTCCCACCCTGACTGGGCATACGCCAATGTCCTACGGACACAGGCCTCGATAAGAGGAGCAACCGCCTTCCCCTTCCCGCAATTTGGAAGTGATATCGTACTCGTGGCTCGCAAAGCAGCATAAGATACTTGATCCGGTCGTAAATTAGTCTAAGGCCAAGACTGCGGGGAAAACTCTTATAACTAAACAATGCCCGTTGTAGATCGTGGTTCATGCCTTGGGATACCTAATACACATCAGGCCTATCACCTCGTGCGTGCCTATATAAAGCTTTGGCTACAAGTACGGTTAAGGACCTACATACATTTCCGCAACGCTGTACCTATAGTACAACAAGCCTCGCCGTGGCTGTAGAAGTACACACAGTGTTGTATGTACAAAGGATTTGCAGTTTTCTCATCACGTTATAGTGAAACCGTGTTGTAGAAGGGTTCCCGCAATTTACGAATCATGTTATAACGAAACCGTGTTATAAGATACCGTGTTGTATGAGGGCCACCTGTATTATAAAAATTAACTTATAATTTACTATGGGGGAAATTTACATATTTTATAATATATGAATATCAGATTTTTTCGACTTTCCTACCTCAAAGTACAAATTCATTTTTTCATATTTTACAGCTG
This sequence comes from Latrodectus geometricus, assembly GCA_026290005.1. Classification (NCBI taxonomy): domain Eukaryota; kingdom Metazoa; phylum Arthropoda; class Arachnida; order Araneae; family Theridiidae; genus Latrodectus; species Latrodectus geometricus. The sequence continues at coordinate 30,734 of JAPDSC010092665.1, read as the reverse complement.
CTCTTCATTGCAGATCATTCAGCAAAACTTGATTATATATTTTACACAAATGATCATTTCTAACAAATAGCTTTTATTTCTATATGCATAAATATGTCATTCATTTTTCTTTATATTTTATTAAAAATTAGTTGGATAAAATGCAACATATCGTACAAAAACTCAAGGTCCTCTATCCAACGAGAAATTTCCATTTCCTAAAAGGGGTAATTTTACTTGTTTCAAGATAATATATTTTCAATAAATTTAAAAATAAATTGGAGTTCTTAAAAGATATGAATTAGCAATACTGTTAGTGATCATTTCACTTTGTCAATTTTATACCATTTTTATATCCCCAGGCGCTTAATTACAAATATATTAAGAGAGGAATATTACTTTTTTTTGCGATACATAAATGATTATAGCAGATTCTTTTCTAGAGAATGAAAACGCTCTTCCCCATGTGATAATTACTAACCAAGTCCTTTTAATCCTGTAATTTAAGCTAGAAATGAAGGATGTAGAAATGGGTAACATCTTCACTTAATTTCTGCATATTTTTTCATCGAATAAAATAAAACTCATTTTCTAGAAAATTTTCATGGAATATTCATAAGATTATTTACAACACACCAATAAACGACACTTTAGTCAAATATTTATTTTAAAAATTTGACTTTCTCAAAAAAATAAAAAAAATAAAAATCAGAATATCTAAAAAAATATATATATATATATAAAAATCCTAATTTCTTAAAACAAATATATAAAAATCGGAATACTTAAAAAAATATATATATAAAAATCAGAATTTCTTAAAAAAATATATAAAAATCAGAATTTCTTAAAAAAAAATATATATATATATAAAAAAATCAGAATTTCTAAAAATAAAATATATAAGAATCAGAATTTCTTAAAAAATATGTATATATAAAAATCGGAACTTAAAAAATACATATATAAAAATCGGAATTTCTTAAAAAAAATATAAAAAAATCGGAATTTCTTAAAAAAATATATATATAAAAAAATCAGAATTTCTTAAAATAAAATATATAAGAATCAGAATTTCTTAAAAAAAATATATATATATAAAAATCGGATCTTCTTAAAAAAATATATATATATAAAAATCAGATTTCTTAAAAAAAAATATAAAAATCTGAATTTATGAAAAAAATATAAAAATCTCAAATATAAAAATTTATACATTGGTTAAGTTTTACCTAATTTATAATTATTTTAAATCATATGAAATTTGCATTTTAATATGCTAAAATTATACAAATGTTAGATACTAATTTATAGACTACCATTATATATTTAATCAATAACAAACTAATTCAATATAATGAAATACAAACAATTAATAGATTTACGATTCTAATTGAGAGCACAATTTCAGAAATATACAAAAATGAAATCTAACCTATGTTTATAGATATATGCTTTACAATTACATACAATTTGCAACGTATTCTTTGTTTATATTAACTAAAATATGTTCTCTAAGGTATTCAAATAACAGTTGCATAGGTTTAAACATGTTATAAAACTGTTAAACAAGTAAATTTATCTCTCTGTGAAACGCAAGTTTTCTTTCACTTTTAACACATGTACTAGATACACATTTGAAGTAAGGAATCCACGCGTGTTTCCAGAGTCCACAATTCCTCTGATGCCGTAATGAGGATTTTAATGAGAGAGGATTTGACGAAAGGGTTCTGCATAATGACGATGCAGCATTCAATGGATAGAGATTCTGAGAGGAGAATTGGAGTGCAGAATTGATACAATACTATAATATGCTTCTCTTACACTTAAACGGGATAAAAATTTAAAGCCCAAGATGAGGATGGTAAAAATGCTTCATGCACAGTTAATTTTATAATTTGATACCAATGCGTATAATTTTTGTATTTAACTCCTATTTCTGTACGATATTTAAAATGAAATAACAGTTTAGATATTAAGAAATACTGGTTGCATCATAGATTTTCGGTATTTTATGATAAGTATTTTGTTGCTAAAAATATCCTTTTGACTTAACCCCTTCGCGCCGATTGTCACGTCTACGTGCCATCAACGAACACACTCACTTCCTGGCCGACACGCAGGCGTGCCAGAGCGTTTTCCCGTTCAGCCCCGACTGTCACGTATTTGTGCCAGTGTACTGGAACGTTTTAAAAACTATAATTTCTGCCACAAGATGGCACTGTTTGTCCATATGGTTTCAGATATATGTACATTAGACCTTGTACTCGAAATGAGAGAAGCATGATTCACATACACGTCTTTTTGATTATATAAACAAAAGGGGAAATAAATGTTTCCGAATGTCGTCACTTTAAATTCACACATGGTAGTTGTTTATTGTAAGTGAAGTTTTTTATATAAGTTTTATTTTCGCTAAGGCGTGGGTATTTCAGTTTTTAGAAAATAATTAGATCTTGTTACACGTGAATTTTTTCCGTTTTTATCGTTGCAATGTCGAAACGTCGAAAATGTTTAACAGTGCATGAAATAGCAGAAATGATGCAAAATATTTCAGGTATTGATTCCAAAACAGATTCTGATAGTAGTGATAGTGATACTATGATATATTCTGATCATAAAGAATGTGGCTTTGATATTTCGGAAATTTCATGGATTTAGGCTTAATAGCAAAAAAGCCCCCGGCCCTGGACAGACACTCGCGTAATACACTGCCGACCTCCGCAATAAGCACGCGTTTGAGCTACCCGTCGCGAAGGGGTTAAAGTTGCTTCTGGCAAAGAATATTAGTGTGTCTTATTGTAGGGTTGTTATTTTCAATGCGTCCCAATTTTGATTTCATGCGTCAATTTTGCGTCCCAATTTTGATTTGTCAATGTTAACAAGGTATAATAAATGATGCTTTACTTCACTTTTTTTTTTTTTTTTTAAATTAAACATGCGTTTGGAGTGATATATTTGGGACGTTTCAGAATTTCTTTTGAAATATGTGGCTATAGTCTAATATCTAGTTCCTAAGTCTTTCCTGAAAATAATAAAACGAGCTTTTATTGTGATGTTGTCTTATTCTAAAACTGTTATTTTCAATACGATAAGTCTCAATTTTCATTCAAGTCAACGTTAACAACATGAAACAAACAATGTATTACTAACTTTTTGAACGAGAATGTGTCTCGGGTAATATACTTGGGATTTTTCCGAATTTCATTCCTTTGAAATGTGTAAATACAGTCTAATATCTTGGGTAAAAAGTCATTCTAGAAAATAATAAAACGTGCTTTGAGCTTAACACAGTTGTACGACATCATTTAGATGTTACTTTATCAGCTATGTCAATGTCAGCTTATTAAATGTCTATGTCTTATTGAACTAAATATCACTATCAAAAATTAAGAAATTAAATATTCAAAAGTAAATAAATTTAGTAGAATTTTATTCAGAGAGGTAAATCCCAATATATCCTTCATATTCATAAAGGAAGCCGCGGTGGCTTGGTTGGTTAGGGCGGCGTTCTCGTGACGAAAAGGCTGTGAGTTCGAATCCCGGCTTAGCCGAAGATCCATCGTGTTCACTATTGGCGACTTTGGCATGTAAAATCTGTCGGGTCACAATGTCCTCCATGTTCCCATTCCAAATTAATACCTCTGGGGGTGATTGGAGCCAGGCTTTGGGTCTTCACTGGTTTCAATCTCTAAATTGGAAGATTCAGATGGTGCTGCCATCTATGAGCCAAATGTCGTACTTCCACCTTCATATGAGGATGCACTATTAATAAACAGAAGACGCTCTCCCTCTGACTTCATTCCCATCTTAGCGGGCGGGCTTGGCATTGACAAGTGTCATAAGAAACAACATATTCATATAGAGACAATGAGCTTTGTAAAGAGTCTGATAATTAATGTATTCTTTTATTACTTAGATTCATTCTGCAAGAATGAATTTCTCATATTAAAACAATTAACGCATCAAACTCACAAATTAAAACACTTATCACATTTTCCTGCATTTGCAGTTCATTTTGATAAATATTAGATCATAGTCAAATTAACACTTACATTAACTAACACTAAATAGTAAACATAGAAAAATAACCTGGAGTACAGAACTTTTTAAAAACCTCATCTCAGAAATTTTACAGCCATCTGAAACAAAAACAATTTGGTGTTTTATATATTTCTGTCCAAAAAAGAATAAGTCATAATTACCATTTTTTTTAACTTGAATATGAGGTAAAACTACTTTCTTTGGATCATATCCTTGTTTCAATACCAGTAAGTGTTGAATAACATAAGCCAAACGTTGTGTTTCCACTTTAACATCCCATTTGTCTAGATGAGTGCATAAAAATTTTCGACATTTTCGTTAATGTCATAAGAACATGCACTACAATATAAGAAAAATACTTCCATAAAGGTATAAAAAAGGAGAATATTAAAAACTCTAAGCTATACAATGACTGGAAATATTTTCTTAGTATAGAAATAATGTTATGTAAAGTTCTTGACTCAAGAATTCGATAAAATTTTTAAACATTTTTTGAATTCACAATTAAAAAATGTAATATTTAAAGTGAGTTTATAAACTAAAAAAGGAATAAAGATAAGACCGAATAGCATACATGAGTTTGCATGTGCATTTTACATTTAAACTAAACTCAGTGGCTCGAGAGCCACCCTTTAGAGCCAAGGCCTAAAATGTCAAATTTTTCTTTACCAAAATCAGTGATGTGTCTGGAATATATACTGGTTGAATGGAATATGTACCTAATGCGAAACACTCAGTGTTTAGTTCCCCTT
>JAPDSC010092665.1:0-18960 GCA_026290005.1 Latrodectus geometricus | reverse complement strand
GCAGTTTCCGGCCTTGTTGCGGCTAATGGGCTAATGTACTAGTGGTTTGCATTACGGATGGGGAGGATCTAGGTTAGAATCCCGGCTTGAGCATGGATATACTTTCTCTCTGTTTCTTGTTCTTTCCACAGAAGATGGATGAATGTGTCCCGCCCTATAAACGAGTTTGTGGTGTTGTGGCGAGGGTGATGCTACTCGTACCTCCGTGACTTGGTTCACAGGTGCCCACCGGATAACGATAAAATGAGTAGCAGTTTCCGGCCTTGTTGCGGCTAATGGGGTAATGTACTATACTTGCTCAAGAATGCCCGCCATTACAAACAAAAAAAAAAGATTAATATAATTTGTTTTTTAATATTGATTTTTGATTTGTATATTTTCAAATTAATAGGAACTGCAAAAATACAAGAATCAAGACCCTATATAAATAAAAGTATACAGCATAGAGTGAAAATTCAAAAATACGAAATAAATTCACCAATAAATGGTTAAATTCATAAATATCAAAGAATTAACACTTGTTCTATGCTTTAAGTTAATTTAAGTATGGAAAAGTATAAGGAATTTAATGAAACCTTACTTATAATAGTATTCACAAGAAAAAGTTTTGATCTGTAAATAGTATGTTTAAAAAGCTAGAACATAACAATTCTTAGAATTTTAATTGATAAGTTTTAAAATCTCAAAATAGATACAGTTATTTAATACTTGTTTTTCTAAATTGGATAACAATGGTTAACCATTCTTTGCATAATTTTTTCTTTATTGGTGAAATAAATCAAGTTGATATAATTCATGTTCAAAAATTAAAGGAAAAATGGTTAAAAAAATCTTAGTATATATTTATAGAATAAATTTAGCAAAAAACATCATTATCCAAAGTTGTATCATTAGCCTAGTACTAAATAGAAATAAAAGAGGAAAATAACAGAAACACGTGTTACAAAACTTTCTTCCACTCATTTTCAATTTTTTAGCAATAGAAACTCTAATATAATAAAACAAAATTATAAACGAAATCATACGTTTATTGCAACTACAACAAACAGCGGAATGAGACAACTTTAAGCACTGATAATGACACTTGTTTATTTTTGACAGCTATGTTTCTTTTTATGCAATGGACATTAAAAAGGTATCCAAACACGATCAACTTAAAGTGAACTTGTTCTTTTATATAATTTTTGGGCATTATAGGTTATGATGGAAATTTCAACCATTATGCAAAGAAGGGTTAAGAGATCTGTGGAGAAAATTTTAAAAGTATATTTGTTAACAATATTCTTCGTAACTCACTTTTGTTTTTGTAGATTATGTCAACACATTATAAATTTTTGTTTTTTAATTAAATACATGATATTTTATTTAAATAGAAATACATATATAAAGATCTTTCAAAACGTTTACAAATATGACAAGAAAATTGAAAATGAGAAGTTTATATATAAATAAATATTTTAACAACGGGAAATAAGATTACGAATTACTTATTACTTCAAAAATTTAAGATAGAACTAAAAGTTTATGGTAACTTTATTACTTAAAGAAAAAAAATTTTCTTTATCGATAAAGTTTTGTATTTATTGACATATATGTCACTACCATAATCTCCTTAATAAGTTGAAAAAAATTGATCTTCAATAATCGTTTTTTTAAACTTTCCCCATTTCCTTAAAGTTTATCCTGATCTATTAAAATAATATAAAGAATATACTGTTTCAGGTGATTTATTATAAATTTTGAGTTTATTCTAATACATTAAGAAGTGTATTTATTACTATTAAATTAATGAAAGAAAAAGAATAGATTATTGCTTATAATGCACTTCACAAAGAATTTATTACAAATTTAAACTATGTATTAAAGCAATATGCTCAAGTGATTTTAAACTGATTTATGAAAAGTTAATTTTTAAGCTTCTACCTAGGGAATATTTTGGATTGTTTTTATGTGATATGAGCAGCAAATGAAACTATAAAGACTTTGAGTATTCCTAATTATTTTATACGCCCAAATGCGTATTAGATCAGTTATTATCAATCATTAACCACCATTAATCAGTTATATAATCATATAAGCAGCTAAATCAGTAACTTAACCAGTTATAGGATCAGATTATCATAGACTTAATTATATATAAACCTAATTTATAACATAATTTAATTTGATTAATTTTATTGCTTTTCCTCTTTTGAAAATGTTCACTCTATTAAGAATTAAATATCTACACTGGGAAAATTATAATTAAGGTATATTATGAGCTTAATTTGAAACGACCATATTAGAGAACTTTTTGCTAACAAAGTAGAAAGAGAAGAAATAAAAAAAAGCAAAACAATTACGAAGTTTTAAATATGCATGTTTCGCACGTCTTTGATTTAGATACAAATATTATGCAATAATTCTTTACAGCTGAAATGCATAGGCTGACCTACTGAATTCTTTTGGTAAGAATGGGTTAAAAACAATCCACGTATTGAATGTTTCGTAACAATGAATAATTTCTCATTTCAGTATTTTAACTAAATTTGTAAGCTAGAAAGAACATATTTGTTTAAAAGACGAATTAACACCAATCATAAAAAAAATTAATATGAGTGCCATGTTAATAAGAAAGCAATTTCAGATAACTAATGATACCCAAATTTCATTTCAAAGTAATGAAATTCAATATCATTAAGTAGATTATAAATTTGGAAGACCTATATATAGTATTTCATTGTGTGCCCTTATTTTGTGCCCTTATTTTGTGTCCTGCTTGCAAAATATGATTGCATCTCAAAAGGGATGAGTTTCATACGAACGTACTATTTCAGTTTACAAATTAGCAATAGGTAGATTTTGTAGCAGCAGATATATTTGTACTTAGCTCAAGAGGAGATTTTACTAGTTCATATTCATACATAATTTTTAATTTTTAAATCTGAAGGCTCTTAAACATTTCCAAGTTATAGGTATTGCAAGTAAAAATATATACACGTTGCATATTAAAATAGTTATTATGTAGAGACGAAATTTTATAAGGAATATGAAGAATGGCTTCAGTTAACTTGTGAAAATGAGTGCTAACTATTTTCATCTTTAAACCACGTGAAGAGTCACTGTGTTACCAAGAAGTTCAAAATTTTATTACGTTTCCTCCTTCCGTGTAGCGATTAGTTTCTTCTTCCACGTGTTCATACAGTCGCTGGCTTATCAAGATACCACATGAAGTTAGAGGGTATGTTGTTAAGTGGTGAAAAGGATTACTTTCATTGTGCCACAAGTACAGTCAGTAGAAGGCCAATGTTCTATTAAGCCAAGAACTTCATTTTTACTCCAAAAGAGGGAAGACTTCTAGACAATAGGGACTGATCCATAGATTAATCTCCGTGGTGTTGCCTTTCGTCTTTTTTTCTAACCACGTCTTTGGAGCACATAGTTTTAGGATGATCAGAATGGATAGTTCATGTTTTTAAGGCATTTTTATAGTAGCAATGTGGATAAGTTTCTTACAAATTTTCCTTTCTTCATGACATATAGTATATATGAATGAATACATTTAAATCAAGATGTAATATGAAACAGATTGAAATCTTTCCTTTTGTATTCTGTCTTGATATGCGGTATTTTTGAAAACTGAAGTGAAGACAAACCAACTTACCATTCATTCGTTTCATCTCCATTCATTCATACACTTACTGTATATTGTATATCTTTATTGACTTTAAACAAGAGATTCTTGTGAAAAGGCTTTCTATGAATTTACTTAACATCTTACCACCAAAAGCATAGTTTGGTTATAACTTGATTACTCTGTTCTTTAACATTGTTTAAATGTAATATATCACACACAGTAGCAACAAGTTATATATATTTGAAGAAGATTTTCTTCAATTATATTAATTTTCAATCTACAAAGCTTGGCAAAATCAGTTCAATGATTTTGACTCACCATGATTCAGTATCCAAAAGTAACTACTTGCCCATCAGAGAAATTTGACATCTCAGAATTGATCATTGTATGTTAAAAACAGTACAAATGTAAATTAAACATAAGATGCACTGCTTACCTATGCTTCAATTGAATCGTTTACATAAGTTTCAATACAGCATTGCTATTTCATGTAAAATATTTTTTTTAATGCAACAAAAAAAAATTTTAAATATGTCCATCTGGGGCCTATTTGGGTGTAGTTTTCAAGTTATAAACTGATCAATCCCACGTCATTTATAAAATAATACAGTACATTTGTTTCTCTTAATTTTGATGGTACAAATTCTATACATTATTAATTTTTAAAGCATCAAAACATTTTAATCTTAGGTAGTTCAAAGATGTGCAGTTCTTATTTCTACCAGAAATTATAGTAAAAATATTTTAAAGTGATTCTATTGATGAAATTTTTTTTTCTTTTAATAACAACTAATTCAATTTACATCTTAAAAAAAAATCACTGTAGAATCCACTTAACAAAAACTCAAGTATTGGAAAAAATAACATTTGAAAACGAAACACTTTTCGTAGAACAAACTATACATAAAACTTTGTAATAATAAATTTCCAGAGTATGAAACAGGCTAGTCACTAATTGCAGAAGAAGAAAAGATTTAGCGACATATATCATATAAGGCACTTTTTCGACATTGGCTTCTTTTCTCCATCTTCTACGATTCTATTTTCTCGATCTTTTTAACATACTGCACCGGTGATGCGAAAATGTAAGCAAATATTCAGTTTTTAATTAAAATGTTTTTAAAATGAACTTTAATTGTTAAAATAAAAAATTCTTTAAATTTTTTTGTAATTAAATACATTAAATAATTGGACATAATTAAAATATCCGAAAGAACAGTTTAAGTTCTTAAAAAGAGTATGTAAAATACATTTAATTATGTAAATTCATGAAATATTTTAATAATCCCCGAAATGTTTTCCTTAGAAATTATAAAAAAAAGTAGCTACGAGGCAGACATTTTATAAAATAATATTCTCTGATCCGCAATAAAAAAAATAATTCAAAATGTTAAGCTTAAAAAAATTAGGTGAGTGAAAAGTTAAAGTGTATAAAGGTTTTATTTCTTTTTTTTTTTAAGTCAACGAATATTTTATTTTAAGTTAAATAATTTTTGCTAATGTTGTTTCACAGTAGTTAACTTAACAATATAACTCATTTTTTGACAAAAATAAACAATTTTAAAAAGGGCTTAGTTTCTAATGATTAATCTATTAAAAAATGATTAAAAAAATTATACTAATTAATTCTTTTTAATTAAAAATTATTTTCATTGTATAAAGTCATTGACTAAAATGTTTACTCTAATTAAGGTATATATTTGTTATTTAAATATAACATACATATTTTTAAGGCTACATTTTGCATTCATACATGTTAAAAATAATAATGTTATTAGAAACACCAATATTTTTGACGAAACATCTTAAAAAAAGCCGATTATTTTTTTTCAGATAAGTTTCTGTTTTTAAACAAGATTAAATCTCGTTGCAAATTGCTGGAAACTAAACGTCTATAGTATCTTTATGTTTATAGCATCTTCATGTTTAATTTTTAGAATCAATTCCTATTTTGGACGTGAATCCTTGAGATAGCTTACGGTCGACATTAAACATTTATTCCTTTCAAGTTGTTCCGCTTACAGAAAAATTAAACGTTAAATGATTCATAAATCAATTAAATCAGCTTGAGTGTTGCTCATGGAAAGAAATATAAAAACTAAATGAATATCAAACTATTCAATTTAAAAAGATTTAGTTTTGATTCAGAGAAGGTTAATCAATAGTATATAATTGCAGAATTTGGCATGTCTTTCACAGAGATAAATGAAAGATTTTTTTTACATTTTTTTTTTAAAAAAAAAACAAGTCTTTGTTAGATACATAATTAAAAAGCTTTCAAAAAACTTAGAATATACACAAACAAATATTAAATTTCAATTCTATATAAAGGCAAAACTTCAATAATTTTAATTTTGTGTAGAACTCTATATATGTTTAATTATTATAAGCACAATAACTTATTTTTACAACAATTATACATTAATTATTGGAATTCATAATATAAAGCATATTTTCTAGAATTAGTAAATGTTATAGATGTTAATAAATACTTTATTGATGTTAATGAAAAAGCAATTGAATCCATATTAAAATATACAATTATTGGTATTTTATTAGAGACAAGTTAATTAACTGATATAAAAAATTTAAACAATTTTATAAATTGTTTATAAATTTTTCTTTTTTAAAGACACATTCCCGTAATTTCCCCTCTGTCTCAAATATCTATGAAATAAATCAAATTCTTAAAATTATTATTCTGACGTTTGCTATGTATTTTCATGGTATACTAAAACAGGTTATCAACATCAAATATTTCCAAATTCAAGATAAATGATATTTTTTATAGAAATCAACACGATGAATTTCTGCTTAATTTGTAGTGTCATTGTTTGCTTTCATTTGGAAAGGTCAATACTGAATTTTCATGTGAAGCAATAGAAAAATATCAGAATTCTCATGAGATACCTTTATTCAAAGGAAGATATTTATTTAATAAAAGATGAACTTAACAAATTCTGCAGTTTATTAATTCAGATCTAGCATATATAGGCTTGAAGTCTCCTTTATAATTGAATACCAAGTTGTAATTATGCGAAATCCTTTCAACAAGAAGTCATTCATTAAATCATCGCTACAGCATCAAGGAGAAAGTAATCTGGGGGATTAAGTTTGCGAACGTACCAACTCTCATTTCCTCAAATCTCAGAATTTTCCTCTGTGGTTACTGGAAATTAAAACGGTGGCCATCATAGAGAGATGAATTAGTATTTATAGGTTACAGTTTAATACTTCATTTTCTCAATCGTTATTTGATTAATTTAAATAATTATATAACTTTTTCTTCAGGTGTATAAACTTAAAACTACAAATGTTTGTTTCAATAATAGACTGAATAATTAATTATCTGATTTTTTAACGATTAGTTTCTCATTTAATATAGAAATATTTAATTATAAATATAAATAAAGATTTTATACAATGTATAAATGCGCGTATAAAAACATATTTAGCACTAAGCACACAGTTAAAATCACTATAAGCTCTAATCGCTCTATGCAATGCTAGTAGCCAAGTGGTTAGCAATCTTGTATTCCTTTCAACAGCTCGTGGGTTAAAAACTCACCTTTGATTTGGATGTTTAATTTAGTTTGGAACCTACTTTAAGCTGTAATTTTCAGTTTAATTAGCTCTCATGTTGAAAATTAACGTCGAGTGACAAATAAACCACATCTAATATCACTCTTTGCATATATATATATATATATATATATATAGCATTTATTCAGAAAAAATATATTTTCGTAATGAATGCATGGTAAGAAATAAATAAAATGTTTATATTATATGTATAACATTTTATTTCTTTCTTGCAATGCATTCATTACGGAAATTTAAATGCAGTTTTAAATAAAAAAAAAATCAGATAAATTAAAAATTTTAAGAATAAGTATGGTAAAAAATGTCACTATCCTGACGTGACAAATTCAGTAACTCAGAAAAATTACCTAGAAATTAAAAAATATATAATTTATAGCCACTGAATTAATAAACTTTCTAAAATTTTAATATTTATAGGATTGTGGAAGTTGGAAAAAACAGTTAGCATATTTTGTATTTCAAACTTCTTTGAACCGGTTACGTATACAGTTAAAATCTGCTTGGATGACAGAAACTAAACATTAATTTCATACTTCAAGTATAACTACTTCATAAACTAATGGTCAAAGAAAGGAAACAATCAGTTTCCTAGCAACGCAAGACCATACGTTTTCAACTGGTGAAAGATCAAGTCATTGTGCATTTCAACAAAACAATAGAAAACTCTCTTTATCAAGTAAGGTCAGAAAACGGTATGCTATATGTGCTATCATATTATCTTGATGAAAGAGGCCATTTCAGGCTCTTTGAAGATAAAACACAACCACAAATCTCATGGTGTCAGAGAAAACACAACCACATATCTCATGGTGTCAGAGAAAACACAACCACATATCTCATGGTGTCAGAGAAAACACAACCACAGATCACATGGTGTCGGAGATAACACAACCAAAGAACTCATGGTGTCAGAGAAAACACAACCACAGAACTCAAGATGTCAGAGGAAACACGACCACTGAACTCATAGTGTATTGACCGCCTTTCCAATTGCCATTATTTGAACAAGAGATGTAGTTGCCATGTGTCCAAAGATTGCCTAAACTATCATGCAAATGCAGGATTTCTTTGTTGATACTGAATGCAACCAAGAAAAAAGCGTTTTCGTTGGAAACTCCAGACATACATACGACCATTAGAATGCTACCTGTACACACAAGATACATCTGAGAAAACGACATGGTGTCACTCATGTATCCAGCTTCGTTCCTGAGTGACAAAAAGTCACTGTCTTTCTATTGGCTGCATTATAATTGGAAATCTTAATAATGTTGATAATACTGTTAAGCTCTGTAATCTAAATCTCGTCACACTGTACAAGTGAATAATAAACATACTGTAATTAGCCCCGTTTTCTAGTTAATAGTCTGTGATGTTTAATCTCATATCGAACATGCGGTGCCGTCTGTCAATTCTGGCTGACGTCACTCATGACAGCCCTTTGAGATTCAGCATACCATGCAGTATCACCACCAGCAAACCATCGATTCCATATTCGTATGACACCGGAACTGTTCAAGTAAAAATATCTCAGAAAGGTACTTCCCTCTCTCTATAAGTAACGATACTACCTCTATTGAAAACTGACATTTCTTGGTAAGCACATTTCTTCTTAATGGTAGTATAAGACACTGTTTTGAGAATACATCAATTTTGCTAAGCGATTTGCAAATGAGAAAGACATAGTAAAAGATTTCTTTTACACTGTACTTCAGATATATTTTGCTCTCTACTTTGTCTCATTGATTAGATATGCAAATAATTTGCATATTCTAAGCACTTCTTGTCATACAACTTTTATAATTGTAAGAGTATTCCTTCCAAGCAGTTACAATTTCAATGGTGGTACCGATAATGTTTATATTGAATATTTGATCACTACAACCTTAATGAATAACATAATTCCAATTAGTACCATTAATTAATAATTAGTGAAATCTATAAATAAAACCATGTCAAATATATGGGGATTTGAAATTTCTATATTTGATTCTCAAATTTAAATTTGCAACGAAAATAGTATTTGCTACAGCTGACGAAATTTAATCAAAAACTTACTTATTCACGGTTGATACAAGAGAAATATTTTAACTAAAAAAGGGTTAATTTAAAAAATTTTCCTAGCTTAATTCCTTATATATTTATTAAAATAATATATTCATCCGTAAATAAAATGCTCACATAAATGCCTTTATAATTATAAACACACTGGAAATATTGTAGTTTACTTTTTACAATACTGAATTAAAACGTTTTTAATTATTAAATTCAGAGATGTATTGAACAGTTGAGTTAATTAAATGCATTTAACAATTTTAATATTCTAATGTTAGTAAATGCTTTAGAATATTTTACTAACTGGAAAATTTACTAACTAAAAAAAATAGTTTAAAACTAATAAAAGGGGAAATCCGTATCATTTTATTTAAGGTACATTATTATAAAATTCTTTTGGAGCAATAATTACGAAGAAAATCTTTTTAATCCAGTGATTTAACTTTGAGAGAAAGGTTTGGAAACTGTAAAAAATTCACTTCATTTTTGCGTAGTTTTTCGCCTGCAAAATAAAAATTAACATGTTTTGGCTTGAATAAAATTTTATGAAATATTTATACGGGGCTTTTTTTTAAATTCTTAAGCATGTCTTAAGCACTTCTGTCTTTTCTCTATTATGAAATATTAACAAACTCTATAGCTTAAAAATATTATTTAGCTTTTAATTATCAAAAAACTTTTATCAATTTGTGATTGCAGAATTTATATGATAAGTTTTAGTTATTGTATTAATTTTATTCCCGTATAATATTTTACAAAAATTATCTGAATTTCATAAAATAAAGCAAAGAAAAAATAATGATATTTATATTTACTATGAGTTTACCAATATAATGATAATCTTTTCAATAAATTATTTAAAAGCTCGTTATATTTAACAGAGACAGATGCTTACGAAATGTAATTATTTTTTTGTTACACAATAATTATTTTCTTAAAATTTATAGATTATTTCAGAGGTGAAATTAATTTCAAAAGTAAATTACCAGTATTATTGATATTATTACTTTAAGTTATATTTTAATTTTAAATGCGATGTTTTATTAAGGATTAGAAGTATGTATCTATTTTGCAGAACGACTTTTTTGACCCCTTCAGATCCAAGAAGATCAATGAACAGGGAAAATATTTAAAAAATTTTATTAAATAGAAAATTTATCATCAAATCATTTAAAAAAAAAAAACATAAAATATCAATAATTATATAAACTAAATATTCCACGTAGAAAACACTATCCACAGATATTTTTAAAACAAATAAATTAATATTATTTCAATAAACGTTCAAACATCAATTTTTTTTATTTACCCTAGATTTAGGACTACCAATATTTAAGAGAATGCTTACACATTTGGATTATTTTAATTAATAAAAGTTTTAGAAAATGTTTTCTTATAAACAAATGAATCTCTATTAATTGCTATACACGTTTCTCAAATATTTTTTTTTCTTTTTAACCGAAATCAAAAAAATTTTAAAGGAATATTTTTAAAATAAAAATAAAGAAAAAATATATAAACGTAAAACACTGGAGTGAAATAACTGACTGTATCAATGAAATATTTTTCGATCATACTGTAAGCATTTGTATTTTTTCTAAAACTCTTGCAGTATAGAGGTAAATATTAAAAAAAAACACTTGGATTATTCAAATGATCTAAAATCAATGGATACTGATAAATAATTCGATCATTTAACAATTCATGAAATTCGAAAATTTCACGTAACAAGATGAAATTATTGAAAAATTTTGTGACATATTTTCGGAAGTTTAACATCCAAATATTCATCAAATTATGATTGGATAAGTTCCGTTGCATAGATAAGTGCGTTATCACTCAAAACATTACTATCTCATGTAAGAAACACTTTGCATAATAAGATAGATCTGATCATCTAGAATTTTTTTTCTCCCCAGTCATCATTTCAAAGTTGACGGTTGGTACAGAAGAAACCATAATACGGGTTTCCATATCAATGACATGCATCCTTTCGTACTTGACAATGGAAAGGAAAGTGTTGCAAAACTATTCACCTACTGTTGCAAATATTACTGTTAAAATTGTGGAGAACAATGAGTAACCACTGTGATCATTAATGTATTCATTCCAGAAACATTGTAAATAATGTAAATTTCTGTAATTAAATTTTTGTTCATGATCGTTTTAGGCTCTGTTTCTTATACACCTAGAATTTGGTTTTCAAATATATTATTCTATCTGCGATAAATTAAGATATTCAGTAAAATATATGATTATTTCTTGTGACTTAAGACACATTGCAATCTGTGTATCTTCTTAACATAAAACATACTTGCTGTTGTTAATGTGTGTGATGTAGTGACGGAGAAATAACC
This sequence comes from Latrodectus geometricus, assembly GCA_026290005.1. NCBI lineage: Eukaryota > Metazoa > Arthropoda > Arachnida > Araneae > Theridiidae > Latrodectus > Latrodectus geometricus. The sequence goes on along the minus strand of JAPDSC010092665.1, from coordinate 7,329 downwards.
ACAATTATAAGTTTGTTCAAGTGTTTTCCAATCGTACAAACGTCCTATTGTATGGAAAAACGTGATAGAAGATTGGTACGACTTACTGCTTTCTTCCATTAATCAATGAAGATCATTTTGTGGAACTACTTTGATATACACCCCAAATCGGAAATTTGGCAACTTTTTTTCTCGCTAAGATGTATTTTCGCTAAATTAAAGTAATTATTAACAAAAAAAAACTTTTAAAAAAACTCAAAAAAAGGTGCAAAATACAAGAAAATACTAAATTTGACAACAGCAAAAACCTAAAAATTGAAAAAAATCTAAATTGGCGACACTAAAATAAGAAACAGCAACCCTAAAAAGTCCGTAGAGAGTGCCAGATTTGGCGCTTAATTTTTGTGGGGGTATATCAAAGTTGTTCCCATTTTGTGAGTGTGACACTACTGTACAATGTGTTTGCCCTTCATATTTGTGACAAATGGAAGGGCAATTGGTGGTTCAACATAAATGTTCTATTTATAAAGGTGCCTTATTACTAATGCTTGACACTGTAGAATCCATATGGGAATTGAGCTTTGTGGTCAACTTTGCTGCAGTTCTGTTCAATCCGCTTCAATTCCCGTCGGTTTTTCGCTGAGCTTCTCTTTCTATTCACAATTTTACTTTATTGAGTTTATCCTTCAGTGCTGTGCGCATGCGTCATGGTCTTAGACACCATCTAGAAACGCCTAAATGTGTGAATGTTTTGTCTCACTTGTTTGATGGATTCTTACTATTTGGCGTCTGAAAATTTGAGAGGTCCAGCATTTTTTTACACTTTTCAAAATATTTTACTTCCAAAATTTGAATAAATCTACGGTATACTAACAGAAAAATCATTTCTATTTAACGCCTCTGTATAATTACATCTCTTTATCATAAATGACATTTGAGGACTTAGTCAAAAATATTTTAGAGAAACTATTCCTCTGATTTATGTTCTTGGATAAAGACGAATTGCAATTGAACCGATGATGGCAAAAAAAGTGCTTCTAATACATAAATCATATTATGTAACTGCAATTTTTTTTAGACGCTACTGTAAATGACCGTTCAGTACCCCAAATACTGGACACAAGCAATACATACACTGTTCCATAAGCAAGCATACATAGTTCCATAAACAATTGCATTCAAAATTTTTTGAAAAAAATTACAAATTGCGTTTTTATAAATTTATATTTCGTATAACAATTGAAATTTTGAAATTACTCTCTAGGACTCAATGTTGCATTCTATTTTATTGTGAGTATTCATTAAGTGAAAATTAACATTACATATGTTAATTTTTACAATTACAATACAATTGAGTCTTATTTTCACTTAAATGTTGTTACGAATAACCAGAACTCTCAAAACAAAGTTCCCTAAATTCTCATGTCATTCAATAAAAGCCATTTAGGCTTTATATGCATACATATCCAATTTCATTTTGGAGATGTTCCTATAAAAACTTACTGCGAATATTTTTGTCAGTTGCACAATTTTACGTCAAATTCTTGGTTCACCATATAGACTTTTCGTTTAGGTAACGAATCTATTTGGACAACAAAGATTTGCCATATAATACTAATAAAGAACAGAAAAACTGGTCATACAAAAATATACGTGAGGAATGTGCTTCCAGGTATTTTTAAGGATAAATACCACGTATCCTTACTTTCCTGGCTCAGTCTAAGATCTAAGCCTTTATCACTTCTGGTCATAGAGATTTCTCAATGATATCATTTAGGAACATGTTAATGATGAATTTAAAAGCCATAGACATCCGTTATTTCTTCCTATATGTTTCATACAATCTTTGAAAAACATGCGATACAATTTTACCATAAAGTTGGTAAAAGCAATTAAATATATCTTAAAGAGTATGTAAAAAAAATATTTTTTGTGCTTAGAATTATGATATTTTTGGTTTGATACAGCATCGCGACATTTCAAACAGAAAGCTTGGCTGCGTAACATATTTCATATTCTGTATTAAAAACTAAACTAAATCTTCAACACATTATTTAATAGCCAAGTTCTAGTATAGTTAATTCAAGAAATAACAAAAAATGTGAAGTTAACTACGAAATTATCTATTCACCACCACTACTACTACTTAATTTAGTTCACGAAGCACAAATATACATGTATTCCCTAAAGAGAAAGGAAAAATTTATATCTCTAGTGTTACAAAAATAAAATACTAACCAGCATGTTTAGCTTGCATTTTTCCTTCAAAAAGTTCTCCAAAAAATAGTTTAGCTAAGTTATACAGAAGTTATTAGACTCAAATTTTTGCTGTTATAAAATTTGTACTTTTTCTCATCCTCTTCTTATTTTGTTTTCAATACAAAATTACTAAATTTGGAGTTTTACCACCAGTGGGACTACAAATCATCTTCTTCTAGACGTATAAAAACTTTCTTATCTCGACACATTTTCATAATCACAGTTATCACCTTTCCAGATTTTAAATTAAGAGACATGACTTGTTTAAAATCTAATCTGCCATTTTCTTCAATTCTATTTTGACTGTTCATTTTTCCCTCCTAATTCCGAATCTAGGAGTCATTATTATTTTAATTTATGATTATAATTATTAAAGGAACTAGTTACACGTATAATATTTTTGATTAATTTAATGCATAATTGAACAATATTTTTAATCTAGTATGGAGAGAAGCAAACTATACAGGTATACATTATCTATGTGTACATTGATTTTTATTATACATGGCTGATTTTTTGAAATCAGATTATAATAAATATAGAAAATAGTCATACATATATCTTTGATTAATAAATATATAAGTTAAGAATGTTTTTTTTAATTTAGTAGCAAGTTCTACAACTATTCATTCCACCTACGTGTTCATCTCTTTATCTTAGAATCCCTAGATTTTGAATAGAAAGGAGTAACTATAGAGCCTTTAATCAAAAGATCACTCATTAAAATCTTCATTAAGACATCAGGTGAACAGTTTCTTGGGATTAGGCATAGAAATGCACGCAAACTCATTTCCTTCGTGCATACGCTTTTCTCAGTGTTTTCTTGAAAAGCAAAAGGAATCATTCACAAAGAGAAGAATAACTTTTGAGCATCAGCACTTAAAAGTTATATTTACTCATGCATTATTTATGTCTTTTCGAAACAATACATTTTCAATCAATGAATGTATTGCAACATTTATAATCTTAAAGAATAAAACTATCTATTTGTAATTTTATATTATTATCGAGATTGTTATGATAAAAGTTAATTCCTTTCATTTGTAAATGATACATATTAATTAACTATGTATATAAACACAATGATTTATCACAACTTATATTAAAGTTGAATGGTTAAGTAAAATAAAAAATATAAATATATTCATAGAGCATTCTATTGTCAGATAGAAAATATTACAAAACTAAATACAGGTTTGTATTGAGTAAATGTCCTCATTAAGTTAAATAAAACACACACAAATGTAACTATATTTAATTAAGTTAATTGGGTATAAATTACAAATAGTATAATTTAAAAATAAGAAATATTTTTTACTTTGTGGTTTGGTGGTAATACCGCAAAATTTAAAATCAAAATGTAAAATTTTTAAACTTTCTGACTGATTATAGTAATAATATAGTATTTATTTATAGTATAAATTTTTAAACTTTCTGACTGATATTATAAATATTCTAAATAAAGCAGAATTTTTTTTTTTTCATAATTTCAATACTGCTTAGAAAGCCACTTCTTTATGCCTTATACTAGGGGTGGCCTAGGATCCGGGATTTAGGATCCGGGGTCTACTCTACATTTAAAAAATCGAAGGCGGTCTACCAATGGCAGAGCTAAATCAATGTACATATTTATTTTACAAACAATAAATTATGTAGTTTTTCTTAAAAAAAACTGAATATTAATATTTACAAAATAAAAATTTACAGACGAAAATAATCAAAGTATTCATATATCACAAAGTGACCAAAGATATACAAATAGAAGCTGAGAAATTCGATCTTACGAATTACATGTTTTGTGCATTGAACTTTAGCAATCAATTGGGCAAATAAGTTAAAAAAAACTTTCAAGAACTTGATGGTTAAAATTTGAACTTAATTACTTGAAGAATAAACTACAAAATAGTTTGGTGTGACTAAACTTTTTTAGATACAGTAATTTAAAAAAAAAAAGATTTTTGGCAGCAGAACTGATTTCAAAGAATGACCAAAAGGTGTTTTAAATGACTAAAATATCAACGTTTTATGCTCATTCTTACAATAAAATTAAGATTATCAGAGGAAATAGTGTATTTTACGGTTTCCCTGGTAGTATTAAAATTTAATTCAGCTTTACCTCTGTGAGGCAAGTTTCAAATACACAATTTGCTCTTGAATGTTGTTACTTTGTTAAAAGTGATTTCAATTCCTTGTATAAAGAGGAGGAAGGATTACCTATCATTAAGATTACAGCAAGTTGTAGACAGTAATAGATTTTTAATTGTAATATACCACGATATTATGGTATTCATGCTTTGCTGTATTATTGCTCGCAGTAGCTTCTTATAGAATATAGAACAGATGGGTTAAGCTGATCATTTGGAACGTCGACATGCATCTCAGTAGCATACCATTGATTACAATCGAAAATGCGTGTATATTACGTCTGATCATACGGAACATTAAGCTGATCATGCGGAACGTCGACATGCATCTCAGTAGCAAACTATTGATAACAATCGAAAATGCGTACATATTACGTCTGATCATACGGAACGTTAAGCTGATCATGCGGAACGTCGTCATGCATCTTAGTAGCACACTATTGATAACAATCGAAAATGCGTATATATTACGTAGTTGAATTTAACCCTTCTTTGCATGATTTTTTCTTTATTGGTGAAATAAATCAAATTGATATAATTCATGTTCAAAATTAAAGAAAAAATGGTTAAAAAAATCTTAGTATATAGTATAAATTTAGCAAAAAACAATATGCTAAAAATTTCCCTCATCATCCAAAGTTAGATCATTAGCTTAGTACTAAATAGAAATAAAAGAGGAAAATAACAGAAACACGTGTTACAAACCTTTCTTCCACTCATTTTCAATTTTTTAGCAATAGAAACTTTAATATTGTAATAATTTTGTTTTATTAAAACAAAATTATAAACGAAATCATACGTTTATTGCAACTACAACAAACAGTGGAATGAGACAACTTTAAGCTCGTTTCACTGATAATGACACTTGTTTATTTTTGACGGCTATGTTTCTTTTTATGCAATGGACATTAAAAAGGTATCCAAACACGATCAACTTAAAGTGAACTTGTTCTTTTATATAATTTTTGGGCATTATAGGTTATGATGGAAATTTCAACCACTATGCAAAGAAGGGTTAATGAATATTGTAGTTTATGCGAAAAAATATAGTTAGTAAAATGAACATGTTTCTGTGGGAACAATGCGATAAGGTTTACATCACCATGGAATATAAGAAAAGAAACAACAGTTTTCATTACCTGTGGGGTAAATCACCCAAGTGGCAAAAGTGCCTTAAGTGATTAATGACAAACTATTCTGGCTGGCATGGATTTTAAGACGAATCCTGGTTTTGTATGCAGCTAATTAAGTTTGGCAGCATCTTGAAGAACGAACGTTGCCAATGACCATTCATAATTGTCACCTGAAGTTATAGTATAAAGTTCTATAAAATACAAATTTCAGTCTCCTTTTTCTCGCACTCATGATATTTTGAAATATTAGTTTGGGGAAAAAGAAATCCATTATTTTCACGTGAACTTTATGTAACTTCTTTTGGATTCGCTTTGTAAAAAGCTTTAAAACAATTTTCATGTAGATTTTTAGGTCTTACGCGTTACGACTGCTGACAAGCGGTTAACTTCGATCATTTTTGATATTTTATAGACATTTTCGACGATGCTGTATCCACATGCTAGGTGCATCTCTAACATAAAAAATACCCGAACGGAATCGACGAAACAAAAATTGTACGTAACTGGTTGTTACAGTCTTATATTGGACGATAAACACCTTTCACAATTTTAGCCACCTGGCTATCTTCTTCGCCGTTACAAGAGAAAAACGAAAAAGTATTGAATTTTCTGTTTGTTGTCTTCCATTTTTAAAACCTTGTACTCGTAACTGAATTAATGAAACAAGAAACCGCAAGAGGATATTTTAGAGTTAAATGTCACCTTTCCAACGAGCAAAAATCTGAAATCGTTTGATAGATACCTCACGAGATATCGATCACTACAGACACCTACCGAAAAAATAATGGATTACTTTTTCCCCAAACTAATATATGGTCCTTAAATTGTACTGTAATTAAAGAAGAGGGGGTTCCAACAAATTTACCCATTCTTTTATCCTTGTAAACCTCTATGAGTAGGTTGACAACTACGAATTGCCAATATTGTATGGGTGGTAATGAGGCTGCTTTTTCATGTTCGCAAGTATCTCTAATGTCTCATTAGTGGAAAATATATGGTTGTTGTGAGACTTTCGCATTATTGTTCATTTATCAATTTTAATGAATTGTATCGTTGAGCCACATATATTCTGATTACCACTGTTAAATATCATTTTAATGTCCTACACATAAATCGTCCACCATGAGGATTTTTATTGTTAGTGGATAATATACAAATGTTTCAAGGGAGAAAACCTGGAAAACTTAAAAGCACCTAACTTGACAGAATACACGCAGAAAAAGACTTCTTTACTTTAATGGTTAGAAAGCATATTATACAAACAAATTAACCAACATCTCTGCAGAATGTTTGGGAAAATATAGTAAACACATGTGATTACCTTGTATTTATAGAGTAAATTCTTTTCATGGTTTCCCAAAATAAATTTATACAGTTTTCAATTAAATTATTCAATAGAAATTTATATCTGTTAATAATGAAATTTAAGATTTTACTTACTATTTAAAAATCAATTCTATTATTCATTTATATTAAAATAACAGGAGTTTTAAGATATTCATATCTTGATTGTCATCATACACTTAAACGTATTAATATTTCATTTGCACAATTTCCTAAATAATTCATGTATTTATTCATTGCAAAATTATATATATATACCCTTATTAAAATTATTTATACAGGAATTTATAAAATTATTCCTGTCAAGAAATTTCAAAATTATATTCCTTTAGAGAAAATAAACACTTATCTAGAATAATTTAATCAAACTATAATTTAGATTTTTATTTATCATTTCAGTATATAAAATCCTCATTAAATTGTTGAAATAAGGCTTCATTTTTTTATGAAAACACTGGAATTATATTGTT
>JAPDSC010092660.1:0-10243 GCA_026290005.1 Latrodectus geometricus | reverse complement strand
AACACAGTTTTTAGTAGTTGAATAAACTAACCAGTTACGCATGACTTTTTCACCATTTTTCATATTTCTCAAATAATGAAGAGCGCTAAATCTTCGACCGGTATAATTATACGGAAAACTGTATTCTTTTAATGGTTGAGGTAGTCCTTCTTTTACCAAAAAATATATTTCTGCTTTTGATAAGCTAGTTGGCCAGGAACTCGGATCTGAATTTATTCTTGTACCAAGTGAACTCATCTTTAAATATCCCTGGAGTAGGTTCAGTACACGGCCCAGTAGTAGGTTCAATAGACATCTCTGGAGTAGATTCTATGTATGTTTCTGGAGTAAGCTCCACTTTAGCAATATCGGTATCTTGATTGGTACTGGCTTCATAATTAAGATTTGAAGCAGCTTCTAATATTCCTGTGTCGTCATCATTTCTTTTTATTCCTTGTAGATAACCTAACAGACTTCCAGCCTGTTTTTGACTTAAAACTTGCTTTTCGACTCTTTTTCTTTTATACTGAGCACCCGATAATTTTTTACGTCCATAAACCATTCTAAAAACAAACACAAATAAAATTAAGAAAATGTTTTAAAAAAAATCATTGTTTTATTTAAACGAAACAGAGGCGTTTGCGAGTATTTTTCTTGCGACATTTAAGGTAAAATGTAAAAAAGCACTTTATAATTCAGTTTGAATAAAACCTACATGTCAGCCATAGATTACAAACTATTCTTTATCACTCTACCCTAAACAAAGCCAACAAATTTATCAAATTTATTTAAATTAAAAAGCAAATTATATTTTATTCTTTGAGCATAATATAAAATATTAAATTCTGCAAACAATTTATAAGAGACCGTGGTTTATACCCATGGATTAAAGTACCTATTCTCTATCAGACGATTTTCAAAAACTATAAAAACTATTTTAATAAAAATTAAAAAAAAAAAAACAGAACCGAGATAAAAAAAATGCACTAAAAAGTTTAAAATTATTTATAACCAACTTTACTGCAGTAATGAAATGTAAAGTAAATCCATATATTTTTAAAATAAGTAAAGGAAAACGTATTTAATCAGAAATAATAAGAAAAAATATTTTTTTCCACCCTATAATATTAGCACCAAAGGCATTTTATTTGGATTTCCAGTGGCTTTATTCATATCAAATTTTTATTATTTTCGGAAACCTTTATTTTTTATCAACCCCTAAATGTTTCCCCCAAAATTAGGGGAAAGCATTTTAAACCACCTTTTTACTTACCAATCCGGTATCATACCCTAACAAACAAAAAAAAATTAAATCGGTTGAGATATGCCGAAGTAATCGCCGGACAAACAAAAACAAAAAAAAAAAAAAAAAATATTGTTTAAAAAGAAACATCCTGTCGAAGCTATTTAAATATTTCTTGATAAAGACTGAATATTTTTTAATTAATCTACTTACCTTACTTTTATAACACAACGTCACAACACAAGTTTAAAAAGGTCCGGTAAATAGTAATTAATTGTAAAATATAACGCACTCTATTTTACTAGCAACCAATCTGCAAAGCAATTATTTCATAAATAAAACAATGGGACTACCCTTTTTCATTTTATAGTTACGGTGTTAAGCTTGTTAAAGCTTGTCAGGACTGATTTTTCGATCCCGCCCACGTTTTCAGTTTTAAGCTATTTTTAAGTGGGAATTTCTTATGCTTGTGAGTTTTCTTGCATTTGAAATATTTTGACATTTCAAATAGTTAAAAGTTCATACATTATTAATATATACAGGATGTTTATTAAACATACACCAAAAATTCAAGGGTTTGTTCCCTGGACTACTAAGAGTATTTTGTACTTTGATAATTTTTGTGAACCCGCTTTGTTTCGAAGATACAGGGCGAACATAGTTTTTGTCAAATCCATTTTTATAATTTTTAAAATCATTAAATTTCTTGCATTCTTATTCTAGCTGGAGGTCATTATTTTCAACAGTTCTTGTAGATTAAAAAACTTTACCTGTAAATTTTGGTAATAAAACATTGTTATATTGTCAAAAATTTTGTTCGCCCTGTATCTTCGAAACAAATTTTAGCTGTATGTTTAAAAAACACCCTGTATATATAAAGGGTGTTAGGAGTTTGATTCCAAATATCTTAATGCAGTGATTCTCAACCTGTGGGGCGCGACCCCCTAGGGGGGCGCGAGCACACTAATGGGGGGGCGCGATCATATCCAAGAGAAAATGTTATTTAAAAAAATTGATTAAGTGACTGAAAGGAAAGAACACACACACACATACAAAACAAAATACATTTCGACATATTTAATAATTAACTTATTGAATTAAAACAATTTACTAAATTAAAACAAATTTAATAATTATTAGTGACTTCCTTGGGCCTGTCTTTGAGAGCAAAGTTTTTCGAAGGAGGGTTTAATATTAGAAATAGACACTCTCAGTTCTTTTTCTATATTTAGCTGAGATCTATATTTTGTCTTCAAAGAAGCCACCACAGAAAATCCAGTTTCACAAAGGTAAGATGTTGAAAATGGTAGTAGAATGCGAAATGCCCTTGTTTTTAGTGCAGAAAACTCATCATCCACTCCTGCCCAAAATTCAAAGAGTGATTTATTACTAAATTGTCTTTTGGTTTCGCCGCTTGCCGTGAAGTCTATGAAGGTTTATTCCTCTTCGATTGAGAGTCCTTCGGGAGTATTTTGAAATGGATCCCTCACCCACTTGTAGCTTGATATCAGTTTGTCTTCAGCAAGAAAGTACTTTTTAAAATTCTTTGCTAGCATTGCTAAATGATTTTCAATGGTTACAAAAACAACTTTTACATGTTGTTCTTCAGCCTTGTAAGTTTTAATACAATCATTCAAATTTGCAAACATTGTTAAGTTTTCTTGCTTTAAATTTCTGCTCCACAATTCCAATTTCCTACAAAAAGCATTAACTTTATCACTCGTATCAATATATATGTGTATTTGCTCCGTGCAGTTGAAGATTCGAGTTATTTAATTTCTCGAATATGTCGACCATGTAGCTCAATTTCAACACAAATAAACTATCGCGAAAATTCTCAGCTTCCGGTCTGTTTTCCTCTTCTAGGAAAACGGCGATTTCTTCTCTTAATTCATAAACACGTTGCAAAAATTTCCCTCGTGATAACCATCTTGCCTCGCAATAAAATAGTGACACTGAATGTACTGTACCCAAATAAACACTGAATGTACTGCACCCATGTCTTTAAAAGTGCGGAAAAGATTCTTGATTTCAGGGGTCTCATTTTTATATAATTTACTACGGTTACAACCGTAGTTAACACAATATTCAAACCAGGACTCATTTCTTTGGAAGCCAAAGCTTCTCTGTGGATCATGCAATGTGTCCAGACGCACTGTGGCAATTTTTGTTTCACAAGTGCTTGAATACTTTGGAATCTTCCTGACATAGAACGAGCACCATCCGTGCATATTCCGATGCAATTTTTCCATTCTATGTTTGCCTCGTTCATAAAATCATTTAAGATAGCAAATAAAGCGAGTGCTGTTGCTTTGAGTTCTATTGGTTTGCAGAAAAGTAATTCTTCTACTACTGACTCACCACAAAATCTAACATAGGCAATGAAATGAGCATCTTTATTACTATCTGTTGCCTCATCGAGTTGTATTGAAAACAATTTGTAACTCAACTTCGACAAAAGCTGACACTCTACATCTTCAGCTATATCTGCAATTCGACGGGCAACATTATCATTTGAAAGAGGTATAGACTGCATTTGTTTTGCAAATTATCTCCAAACATAATTTCTACAATATCAATCGCGGCTGGCAAAATAAGCTCTTCACCAATGGTGTGAGGCTTTTTACTTCTGACTATTTTATGTGAAACTTTGTAAGAGGCAATTAAAGCTTTTTCATTCACAGACAAAGTTTTTTTAAACAATGATTTTTGCTTTTCATATGATTTTAATTTTAATTCGAAGAATTCTCTGGGTTTGTTTACGTACTCATTATGAAGCATTTCCAAATGACGTTTAAGTTTATTAGGTTTCATGCTGTCTGCCACCAACATTTTTGAGCAAATGATACACAGGGGCCTTTCTTCTTCATCTACTTCAGTACTAGTGAACCCAAAATTTAAGTATTCTTGAGAATATTTTCTTGATTTTATTTTCGGAACCACGCTTATCTGTGTACTTGTTGATGCTTGTCTATCGTCTAATGCTCACTTACGCCTGCTTAAAAATTTATCCATGATTCTGCATAAGTCTGCTGCCGTGAATATTTATTACGGTGAATTGCAATTGCACGAAAATATATATAATATACACATCCAGAATAGATTCAATAGCGATAGAAGGATCAACTCGAATGAGATTGTCTGGAATTGAAATTGGCGTCATAGAACTTTCTCCTTCTCCCTATGAGAAAACATTTGTTCACATCTGCGCACGCTCCTAGCTTAATTTTTTGCTGACCAGACAAATTCCAAACAACTCCAAACTTCTCGCGAAACCGTGAGAATGCCGAGACATAGCGGAACGCAAGAGCAATAAAAAAGCATAGGATTCTTGTTTTTTCAATGCTGAGGATCGGTGTTGCAAAATGTCAATAAATTTTGGTATTCTTGGTAATTTGTAAAGTTTAAAATTAAGGTTGTAGTGTAAGTTTAGCGCCAAAATACTCAAAATACATTATTATTGTATATATTTTTTGTATGCGGTGGGGAGGGGGGGCGCGATGAAAATTATGATTGAAAATTGGGCCGTGAATACTAAAAGGTTGAGAAACACTGTCTTAATGCATAAAAATATGATTCATTTTATACAAAAAAGTTTAGTATGTAATGGGTCAAAACTCAATTATTTTAGAAAGAGAAATGTTTAAAAGTTTGAGAAATTAAATTTTAGGGCCAATTTGCCGCCCCCTAAGGTTGCCGCCCCGGGCAGGGGCCCGGCTTGCCCACCCCTAGCGCCGGCCCTGCTAATCTATAGGCAATTGCTTTATAAATTCCATTTCATTTTACTGAAAATAAGTATAAAATACTTCGTTTAAATACTTTAAATTAGAAGAAAAGCAAAAAAGTATTCACAAATATAGTAGTCCCAATACCTAAGTATGAAAAAAATTAAAAATATATGAATTTACTAAATTTACCGAATATCAGCAAACGAATAACTTGATTTTTGGTTTACTGATGTCTGAATTCTAAAAGTAAACTTTCCAACCTTATTGTGAAATTTATCAAAATGAAAATAAAAAAAACAAACTTACTGCCTTTCTCTAATGAATTTCTAAATAAATTTACAAATAAATATAAAGTAATAAAGACATTTATATTGGTTTCATCAATATGCATTTGAATAACTTATGCACTCAGTAGATGATTTGTTCATATCTTTTAACTTGGAAATGAACGCGTGCGTGATAGACGTAATACTAAATTTCGCAAATAATCGCGTTTTTTATGAATAACATTTATTTTGAATTTTCAGTATTATCCCTCAATAAAATAAAAATTAAGTAAAACTAGAGAGAGGGATAAAGGTTATAAATTTTTATTTATTTTAAAGATTTTATAGATAAAAAATATATTTACTTACTTATTTAAGGTTCTCAATAAAATATTTACCTGAAAAATCAAGTAAATTTAACACAAATTTTTTTCTTGCCTTAAAGGCACAAAAAGTTAGATTTCACAAATACAATGATTATAATATCATTATATTTAGGCTTTATAACAGTATTCTTAAACTCTAATTTAAAAAATAAGAAAAAATAATAAATCTGGACAGATGAAAATAAATTGCCCTAAAACTAATTTAATCCCATTTTACACTCTAACATAGTACACTGACAGTTATGTTACAATATATAAATCGAAATTAAAAAGCTTTGAAAGTAACGCTTTTCAATCTACATTTTCTTAAAAATGCAATGTAAAGAAATTTTCAAACAATACGGGAAAATTTAGCAACACTTAAGACTGCTCAAATAATAAATCTGAATACATATAAGACTTCAAGAACCAAGGTCGCAGTAATAAATTACAACAGAAAAAAAACTTAATGCCAAAAAAAAAAAATATTTATATTGAAAAAAAAACTTGAAGTAAAACTTCAAGATTTTTTGCTTTTTTTTTTCTTGGAATATAAATATTTTTTATTCCAAAAAATAAGAGAAAATAAAAAATCAGGACAATAAATCTTATAAATAATAAATCTATAATAATAAAAGCAAGTGTAATGTGTCTGTCCGTTTGTCTGACCGAGCTCTCCAGCCAAATCTATCGCACGCAGGGACCTGGAATTTTTTACACGGAAGGACAAGGGGGCTGGCCACCAGACCTCGAAGCCCGATTTTCGATTTTTGAATTAGAAAAATTTAAAAAAATTATTTATAAAACTTCTTCTCGAGATCACTGCTCGCCGATAGCTGATTCCGGGGTTATAGATAGATAATAAAAGCAAGTGTAATGTGTCTGTCTGTCCATTTGAAATTTGTTCGTTACCAATGTCAAATTATGGTAAAACTATACTTTAAGGTGGCCCCTTGGCAAACATGGCGATTTTTGTTTGGCTATCGTTTTTATTGGCGATTTTTGTTGGCACAGACAATGAATTCCCCTGTTGCTATCGGAATATGATTGGGGTTTGCCCGGCTTGGCGATCAATCGCGATTACAACTTTGCGAGAATCAAAGAGGCACCATAAAGTATATTCCTAATTTGAATGTTGTTAGCTTGGTTGTTTAAAAATGCCGCCATTTCCCCTATTTTTACATGATTGTTATTAACTGGAAAAAAAGAAATAAAAGTTTCATTCATTTAATGTCGCTGAATTCGGATAACTATTCCCTTTTTGACTAAAAATTTAGTCAAAGGCAACCTCTATGATTATAATGATTTCTTTTACTGAAATTCGGAAAGTTTTCATCATTCGCACTTACAATATGAAATAACTTTAATTTGAATCGAAGTTGATCTATAACGTAGTAAGTTTCATTGAATATAAATTAATGTTTTGATTGCTATCAATATTAAATCCGACATCAATTTTGAAACATGGAATATTATTGTATTAGTCTGCAATAATATAAACATGTAAGAAGTACAACAGCGGTAAGTTATGATAGGAACCATTTTCCTATTAACTGAGAAACTAGCGCCCTCTATTCCAAACTTTACAGAAATTTCTAGACGTTTCCAGAAGTAAAAATTGTTACAGTTATTTAAAACTGTAAAGGCTGGTTTGAACATCCACGTGAGAAGGTGCTACGTGGATATGATACGCGAGTGAAGTGAGACAATTTGCAGAATTTCACATTCTAATTTTGATTTGATAAGCTGCGTTACTGCATAGTTTACTTAAAGCAAAAACTTCATCACATATTTTCATTTGAGTATTTAATTCCCGTGGGAGAAGAAATGGATCCTAAAAAGCCTGAAGAAAAACCTGGTGAGAAAAAACCCGGACAGCCTGATGATAAAGGAGGAAAACCAGGAGAAAAGAAACCTGGGGAAGAAAAAACTCCACCTACAAAGTAGAGGATCAGCTTTTATGGAAGAATAAAAAAAAAAAAATGAAGCCAAAATTATGAGTGAGTGATAAAATGTTATTATTTATGTTTTAGAGAATAACTTATAATAATCAAGATGAAATCTTAATTTTGCATTTTAAAATTTGGACTTTACTTACCCTTATAATTTTTTCCGCCTTTAATAATTTCGGTTAATTCCCAGTGAACGGTACGCTCCTTATACGGTACGCATATATACAACGGTAATCATATATACATTTATAATTAATTGTATATAATAATGTATAAAATTATATTATTTGTATAAAATAATATAATTTTATATTATATAATGATATTAATTGTATATTCTATAATTATATTAATTGTATAAAAATAGCGTACCGTACACTGGGATACAGCCAATAATTTCTTTTTATCCCTTTTAAGTTATAAGTATGATGCTTTTTGTTTTTCGTGTTTGGAATTTTATATTGTTAAACTGGCTGATTGTGTATGTGTGTATTATAAAATTAATTCCATATTCTTTTGTTGGTTAAATTGCACTTTAGTTCTCCTACTTCACCAACTCGCGAATTTGATGCGCTTTTTCACTCATGCTCATTAATTATCCTTTTGTTTTAGTCTTTTCATTGGTCGCTAATTAAGTTTCACTTTGAAATAGCCGTAGAATTTTCGCCATGGCATCGGCGATTTTGAAAACGCGCCAAGTAGGGGACCTAAAGCGCATTTTCACCTATTAAGGACTTTTTCTACAACGGATCTAGATATTCATTTGCATTATGTCGAAAAATTGTCATCAGTGTTTTGAATCTTAGGTTAAAATGTGCTTTAGGTCCTTGGCATGAATAATTTTAGTTGGTTATAAATTTTGTCATTCTTGGTAATCCTACTTTGATACACTAGATACGATAAACGTAACGATTTCTAGAATTCTTATTTTGCCATTTCGTTCTGCCTGGACGCTTTTTTTCCCGTTTGTCACCAAAGGTATGGGACCTTTGGTGACAAATTGAATCCTGTCTCCTAGGATTGTACCATTAATTTAATTCATTTAATGTTAATTGAAAATTTTATTTTGTAAAAATATTTTTTTTTATTTAAAATGTTTGGAAAAAACAGAAAGTTAATGATGGAAAAAGCAGAAATTTTGTGATTTTTTGTTACGCATAGTAATGCCATTTGGCGACTTTATAACTTGCACCGGTGAAATGAAAAAGTACCCATTTTCATACTATATTATTGACTCAATACATTCTTCAGGAAATTCTAATTATTATTCATTTTAGCACAAACGAATAGCAGTTTATTTATCATTCAAGTTTTCTCAAATTCTTGAAAGCAAATAAAAACTTTGAAGAATTTATTAGATACACTTAAACTTTTAATAAGAAATCGTTAGGAAATCAAACTTACATCTAATTTTAATTTATCTATAATAATAAAAGCAAGTGTAATGTGTCTGTCCATTTGTCTGACCGAGCTCTCCAGCCAAATCTATCGCACGCAGGGACCTGGAATTTTTTACACGGAAGCACAAAGGGGCTGGCCACCAGACCTCGAAGCCCGATTTTCGATTTTTGAATTAGAAAAATTTAAAAAAAATTATTTATAAAACTTCTTCTCGAGATCGCTGCTCGCCAATATCTGATTCCGGGGTTATAGTATAGATAATAAAAGCAAGTGTAATGTGTCTGTGTAATGTGCAAGTGTAATGTGTCCGGATTATTATTGTTATAGTTATAGATAGTTATAGATCTATAATAATAAAAGCAAGTGTAATGTGTCTGTCTGTCTGTTTGCCTGTCTGTCCATTTGTCTGACCGAGCTCTCCAGCCAAATCTATCGCACGCAGGGACCTGGAATTTTTTACACGGAAGCACAAAGGGGCTGGCCACCAGACCTCGAAGCCCGATTTTCGATTTTTGAATTAGAAAAATTTTAAAAAAATTATTTATAAAACTTCTTCTCGAGATCGCTGCTCGCCGATAGCTGATTCCGGGATTGTACCAGCTCCTTTTGAGAAACAATTCTGGCGACCATCTTTTGGAAAATTTTCCGTTTAAAATATTTAGGATATATTGTTTCTTTTTATCAACGGGGAATGTTGTGAGGGGGGGGAAGAGAGAGAGACAGTCTACATGTCCTACACTTCTATTCCTGCGCTATTCACTTATCTGCATTTTCTAAATGCACGGGCAACGCCGGGCGGGTACAGCTAGTATTATTAATAAATTGGAAATAAGACTTCAATTAATTATATCTTATACAAAAAATCTTATAAACAAAAATGAAAATTTTAATAACATGCAAATATAAAATTTCAGAAAAATAATTTATTTTAACATCAATATCAATAATTAGGAATATCAATTATAATTATTTTCAATTAAACTGAACCAAGAACATTCTTTGAAAGAGGGAAATTATAATTATTTAAAAATTTATGTCTTATGGTTTAAAATTTAGTACTTTCAAACCGAAGACTGGTTCCGAATGAATCTTTTTGTCATCACTCGGATCCTTTTTCATAAAATAGGAAATCAATGAAATTTCCTTCAATTATACTAAACACAGAATATTCTTTTAAAGAAATATATTATAGATATTTTAAAATATAAGTCTCATAGCTAATAAAATAATACCTTCCAAACGAAGGTTGCTTCCTGCTTACAAGCAAAATATATAATTGTATTTTTCCAATATAAAAATATTATACAAA
>JAPDSC010092653.1:0-11354 GCA_026290005.1 Latrodectus geometricus | reverse complement strand
AACATTGTTTTCCAAGGTTTTTCTTCTTTCCTCAAAAAGAATTTCTTTCATGCTTTTCCAAGTATTGAAACATTAAATTCATATTCTATATTTGCTAAGTTGCTCAACTCTTAAGAATCTGAATTACTTTAAAAAACTAAACTAAAATATTCTTGCAATATTTTTCCATTTTAAGCAATACCAGAAACAAATCTCTCAATTTAAAAGCTTTTAATGATAGCTAGAATATAGTTTAATAGCTCTGAAAGCCATTGTAAGAAATTTTAAAATCAAAGAATTAAAAAAAAAATTTAACCGTTTTTGTATATTACAAGGGAGAAAACTGAGAATACTCCCAACTGACTGAAGTGAAAGAAAAACTGAAGATGCGACATCCGTATTTATTTGAGGGACAGTGAGTAGAATTGAATCCGAGTCACACCGTTCCGAAAACCATAATCCAACCATTATGCCAGGGGGAACCTCAACTAGAAATAATTTAGCACAAATTAAAAGTATATGTTGCATTAAATTTTCGACATTAATTACTTGAATAAATGTTTTCACAAAAATTATCAAGTATTTTAAAGTTATTTAATAATATTTTCATTAATATTTAAATTACATTGAAAAAAAAAAACGCAAATTAATGAATAAAGAATTTTTTTTTATAAATTTCTAAAACAATTCACATTTATTATTTATGTTTTATTTAAAATATTAATCAGAGAAATTGAATATATAAACTTGCAAATAAAATTTACACATATTAGCTTGCTTTTTCGCTTAATGGTTATTTTCTATACAAGAGTGAATTAGACGAGAACCTACATTTTAAAGTAGTTTTCAATATTCATTCCTGAGAAAAGGTACCAAACCCACGAACAACTGAATCAAAGATCAGATCGCTGAATGGATATATAGTGAACTAATATTTTTTTATTGATACGCATATTTATCTTTATATAATTATTTAATGTCCTGGAAAGTGTCACTACGATGTAGAGAAAGTAATGTTTAATTTAAATTCACTATACCCCAGAAAAATATCAAGCCATTGAAGATTATTTTTTTAAATAAAAAATACATTATTTGATTGGAATATTATAAATATATAATTTTTGCACACTTATTGGGAATGAATATAACATTTCTTTAAATTTTTGTAAACTTTAAGAGCTAAGCAATCATTTATTAAAAATAAAAAAAATTGCAAATCATTTAACTAAAAATATTAATTAACAAAAAATGAATAACTGTTAAATTTAATCCATAGAATATAAATTACTATAAATTATTCATATTTTAATTGAGAATTAAAATTAAATTTAATTAATTAAAATAAAGTATTAAATTAAAACAATTAAAAATAAAGGAAATTTTTGTAGTGTTTATTTGTACTCACTGAAATTATTTCAGAAATAAATGGCAGCATACAATGATTGAATTTACAAACAGGAATTTTGTTGATAAACGTGGATATTTATGAAATTTCATAACATTTTTACTTGTATATATATAAATTGCACTCGAAATATTTTGTTTATAATTCAGTGATTTTTTGTTGTGGGAAAATTTTTAAATTTCATATAAAAATATAACTTTTAAAAGACCTGAACATATTGTACAATGCATTCAATATTCGAATATAAGAAAAGTAAATTTGTAAATCTCAAATATATTCTATCATAATGAAAGAAATTTCATGAAATGTATATGGTAAATAATAAACTGTGGAAGTCTTAACAATATAATTTACTTTTATAAATGGGTTGATAATTTACTCATATCTATTAAAAATAATTTATCGCAAAAAGCAATTGGAAATTATTATTTAAAAAATCATGAAGCTGTGCCCAACATTAAATGCATTTTTGTTGTTTATTAAAATGTAGATCAAGCATATTTTTCAAGATTTATTTATATTTAATTAAATGGAAAGTATTATGCTAAGCCAAATTAAATTCCTATATGGATATAACATCATTTTTTCACATTACGCAAAATAGTTTTGAAATTAATTACATCTTATATTTCGAAAGTATTAGCTAAATTAATTATGATATTTTTCTTATTCTGAGTACATTCATAACTTTCGCTTAAAGAAATAATTATTTTATTATAAAAGGTACTAGAATTTTTGTTTGAAGTAAACTTAAAATATCAGCACTGAATTATCCTTTAAATTCAAAACTTGCTTTATCTTCTTTAAGTATTGCTTTTTAACTAGTTACTATTTATAGATATAGGCATTATATATATTTGGATTGTAAAATATGTGCCCGATTTTAAAATGTGTCATTTTGAATGGCTGGCTGATTGTTTTGCATGGATTGTGGAGACAGTTGCAATAGATCTATGAATTTTAGGAGTTTGTTGCTCTGTCACTTTTTATACACGAAGACCAATTGGACAGGGATCTTCAATTTCGATTTAATTCCCAGCCTTTTCACATATTCAATATGGAAGAAGAAATCCAACCCATGAATTCTCAATCTTGTTATAAACTTTTTAAAATGCATTCAAAACAAATTTACAGTTAATTTTTTAAGCAGTATCTGTTATTACAATCTTATGATTTTAAACTTTGTTTTTGAAAATCTAGGATACTATGCATAAAAGAGATTTTATACTTATATAAATCTTTTCCGAATAATTGGTTGGTTTATCATTCCATGATCATTTCATTTGCACGCGAAGGCTAATAAATCAAGTACCAACAGCTTCAATTGGATTTTGAACCACTATAAGCATCCAAAAAACTGTGGGATGGGAATCAAACCTACAAAATGTTGAATCAAAGACTAGATAATTCATTACTTAACAGCTAATTTGTGGAATTATAATATAAATAAAAACAAGCATTTTGGTCGGTATTCAAATTCAGGAATTTTATACAAATCCACTGTTGGGGAAGTCCACTAAAACAGCTAATTTATTTAAAAATTAAATGAAACACAACGTGATGTATTCTCAAAGGAAGGTAGAGGAAAAATACTCTTTTTATTATATAAATGATGTAAAGGAAAAATTGAGACAATTCCAACTAAGTAAAAATAACGCCATTAATCCTATGATAAATGTGAGTAAATTGTTTAGTTTTGTTGAAGATAGCCCTATTTCCTGCAGATCAGAATCAATTTTATTTACATAATCGCTTTATGGCCTTAATTGTTTTAATGTTGTCGTTTATCATTTTTCCATTCCATGTCAACACTTCTTTCATCCTCTCAAAATACGTGGTAGATTTAGTAGCACATCATTTCCTTGAATTAAAAATATATTTATATTTAAAATAATAATTTCAGAAACTTTCAGAATTTAAATGAATTAAAATGGCAGGTTATTCTTGTTAAGGACTCTCATTCACATCAAAATTAAAGATTCTTGTAGATTAAATTTTATCAATAACTGTGGCCTTGGTCGTAACTTCTGCCGCTTGTTTCTGAGGTTGTCTCGCATTTCTATTGCAAATGCAAGGTTGTTTGCTTTAATTTCATAATTTCTATTGAACATTAAATTTTTTTTAGACGGATTCAAACAGTAAAGTATTTAAATGTAGAAAGTAGATTTTTAAAAAATTCAAGAAATCACGGTAGATCTTAAAAATTGATCGCAAAACTTATTTGAATTTTATAAAACTTCGTAAAGTAATTTCTGGATTTTAAGTTGCAGCAAACAGATCGAGACATTTACCGCATGAAAAAATGTTTTACTAAACAGAAGATATCGAAATAAACATATTAATGGTTATAATAGTTAATCTCCTTGAAGACTATCACTTTTAAAATTCACTCAGATGAAATATATGTTTAGAAGCTACCTATATATCCCACCGATGGTAAAAAATTCATAAAATTTAAAATCAAAATAAATGTTATTACTAATGGGATAAATAAACCACACAGGTAATTTTTGCTTTAGAATTAAGTGGATCCATTACTATAAAAGTTAAGTTTTTATATACATTTTAAGAAAACTTTCGGTGATTATTTTTTAAATTATTTTATAAATATTTCTAAAGAATTATATTTTTTTCTAGTGAAAATTATTCACAATTTAAATGATTTATAGAGTACTGTAAAAGATATATTAAATATTACCATAAGTAACGTTCATTGGGGCGTGACAATTTTATTTATTAATATCTACTTTACATCATTTATTATATTTTACTTAATTTCGTTAATATTACGTTATATAACATATCTGCATATCATATCCTTGGGTAAATATTTTTAAGGTACTTAAAAATAATTTTTCGCTCAGAGAAATTTGATTTTGATAAATGTTTAAAAGTTATTTCATCATACTTTTAAATAGATTGGATTACCACCATATTTTCCTATAAAGAGTTCATCTGTTCCATAAAGAGTATATTTATTTATATTCTCATGATACTTTTAAAATCCAATATGTCATCATTGAAATATCAAAGGAAAATTAATTTATGACAACGGAATTTAATACAGGATGTTGTTTTACAGGATTTTTTTTAAAAAAACTATATAAATTATTAAAATGTATGCAAAAAAATTTAGTATGTATATATGAAGCCATTCATTGATTTTATTTTAATAAAAGAAATGATTTTTACAATTATTCTCATGAATTATTATAACTTTCTCATGTTACTAATCATAAAGGACAGTTTCAAACAGCTAAAATTCATAAAATGTAATTTTAGCCTCTTTATTGTTTTGTTTTTGTTAATTATAATTTGTTAAAGAGCACTAAAACTTGAAAAAAAATTACATGAAACAAAGAATTAAGGTACATCAAAAATTAGTCTATTGACATTTGATATAATATGTTTAAAAATTTTAATGCAGCTATAAATATGGCTCTGTAAAATTATGAAAGTATACTTCGTCTTGACAGCATAGGAAATTTTAATAAAATATTTTTTCATACATTTTTCTTACTTTAGATATTTTTCCATTTAAGAATATAGATTGAACAGGAGAAACAGAATTGTATAAAATAAATATACCTGCTTAATTTCCTTTTCTGGAAGAATTGTCATAGAAATTTATTCTTTAATGACAATCAAAATTGAAACTCAAGGAATGAGCTTTATAACGTCAAAATCACAGTAAAGGAAGAATATTGGAATATGCAAATGAATCTATCGGCTTTGAATGATAAAGGGACTACCGACAACATAAGTATTGCATAAAGAAAAGCTGTGCAGTGAATTTTATTTTTTTAATTGGAAATCTATTTGTAAAGCTTGGAGTTTACACATAAAGGACTCAAATAAGGAAAGCTAACCAAAACGTATCGGAATTTCACAAGTTAGATTGTTGCCTAGAGTACGGATTATCATTTCGTGATATTGCTACTCATGCTTTTCAACATTCAACTATTGTACTGCGAATATGACATCAACAGGTTGCTGAGGCTCATACAGAACGGCATGCAGGTTCTCAAACGTTCTTCCATCATTAGTATCTTTAAAATTTTCAATGCACTTATAAACCTAGTTCTATAAATACCCTGCTCAAGAAGACATATTGCGAAGTCAGTTTTGTCAAACTGTAGAATGAGATCACGGAACATTTGTAAGTAAAAGAATTTGCTTGCAGCATATCCAGTGCGAAGGAACAAATCAGATTGCAAATACTTTACGATGGTAAATACTTTTGACAATCAAGCATAGTACAATGGTAGGCCTAAAGACACAGCTGGATACAAAAATTTTCTTAACGAGTCCCGGTTTTGCTTCAGTATTTTTGGCAAAATCATTTCTGGAAGCTAATAAGATCCCAGCACCTGGTTGATAGTACAAGCAGCCATTAGATGCACGACATAGACATCTGTATTTCGGATGGATGAAAAATTTAAAGGTTATTGGGACAGTTCTGATATCTTAAAGCCAGTGGTTGTGCCTTGAGGTCTGTTAAACGCCAGCTTTTACAAAAAATGCAAGTGCACATGTTATACGTCGTGTTTAGAATTTTAGAGATAAAAAGGGCATGATATCCAGACCTTACACTAATTTTAAACATCTGGTCATAGATTGCTAAGAGCCTTATCCACCAGCTTTTTACAGTTACTACAGTTGATGAAGTGTACTTTTAAGGTAGTATGGAAAAAGTTGTTAATTTCGTCATCCAAGTCCCAATTTGACAATGCCTAATCAGGTAAGAGCTGTTCAGTTGCCAAACTTAGTTAATCTCTCAATTATTATTTTTTTACATGATACCTAACCAAACTGGAACTTTGTTTTAATGTGGATTCAGAATCACTACGAAAACTTAAATCCAAGATAAGAACCCAAGAGCTGTTGAACAGACCAGTTTTAGCTGCCAGAGGCGGTAACTATTTCTAATTTCGCACTCCAACAAACATTCAAACTGCCAGCAAATTTAAACATTTTGTCTCAATAATATACTGTTTCAATTCAAAAAGCTTTTTTCATGATGGTGTTATAGTTTTAAAGCTAATATTTAATATTGCACTATGAAACACTATAAGGTTGTCATAAATTAAGGTCCTTCCGATATTAAACATTTACCAAAATAAACATTTTGGTAAATGTTTTATACCAAATGGACCCGAATTTATGGGACAACCTTATTACATTATGACATTTACCGAAATACACATTTTGATAAATGTTTTATACATTTATTGTGCTTTGAAATAAAATATATGGAATAGATAATTTATCTGATAATATGTACAAAAGGTTTGTTTTTTTGTATCGATCATTATACGAACTTTTATTTAGAATTTTCATTGTAAGTCAGGGTCATCGCTAGCTACGAGGGATGAAATTAATTACACAAATTCTATATCCAGAAAAATTTGCACATTCAACACAATTCCGTTAAAACTTCTAAAGTATTTCAGTAAAACCATTTTGTATCGTTAATTCATATTATACTTTAGTACATTAATTTTATAAAATGAATGAGATAGTTACTATCTGAATCACTAAATTTCTCTTGAATGAGAACTAGTTAAGTTTATTTTTTTTATAACAAAATAATTTTTTAAAATACATTTTCTTTAATTTAAATAACTTTATTGAACTAAATTGGTAAAATGACTGAAGTATTTTAAAATCATTGCTTAATTCTTTCGACTTTTTTGTAAAATAAAAATCTATTTACCATGTTAAATATAAATTATGAGGAAATAAAATTATAAAAAAATGTTTAGTAAAAAGTTTGTTTCAACTTTTCATTTAAAAAAGTATTGCTAGAAATAGGTAGCCGGAAACAATGTCATAATTAATTCATGTCCTTATTCGAGAACTTATTCAGATTTTGGAACAAAAATTTATATTCCTGCATCATACAGCGGAAACAAATGACATGAAAATGAATGATTTAAATTTATTTCCAAGGATTGATTAAATACTTTTTACCTCATAGATCATAATCTACGAACTATACTCCCACACACATTTCGTAAAGTTTACTATTAAATACTTCAAAGATGATGTATTTTCGTTATCTCTATCGTTTGGCTTCTTTCACTGACAAAGCTCATCAATTAATTATTCCGAGAACCAACTCAGTCTAGAGAATTTTCAAATAAATTGTGATTTTCATTTCCCAGAATTTTAAACAAACTCCCCCGAAAAGCAAATTGTAGCTTTTATTAAACAATTACGTGAAAGGATAGTTAATATTTTAAACCATTCTTATAAATAAAAATCAGAATGCTGAAAGATTTATTAAAAATAGAAGATATATCAGCGGAAAATTTCCGTGAATAACTTTACTTTTTCGGAGAAATTTAAATGTTATTAAAAATTCTTTCATAATTTAAATTGCTTATTTTTTGGTTTATTTAAATCATCTTCACAGATACATCAGTTTTATGTTAAAAATGCAGAGCTCTGTAATATATTAATCACAAAAGTCATAGAAAGAAGAAACATGGAAGTAAATATAGTTTTTGCATATATCATTATGCGTTATCTAATATTCTGATAGCTTTCTTCCACGTAAAATCTAAGAAAACTGCTGAATCAAAATATAATTAGTACTCTGCATCGTTCAATAAAAATAATAAGTTAATTAAAATACATAATCGTATTAAAAAATATCAATTAAATATAATAAAAATTATATATTTTAGTGCTAGAGCCAATAGAAAATAAGGCAATAAAGTTTATTTTCAAAGATTAAAATAATCCAGTCGGTAGTATTAGTGATTACAGATATGTTTTAATAAAATTATATTTAGAAAAAGTAATTATTTAAAAAATGAGTAAATTTCACTCAGAACGAAATACAAAATTTTTTATCAAGTTTCAGATGGGGTTTCAACAAGATCTAAAACAGTTTTGATTTCATTAGTCAATAAAAACATTCTATGAAAAATTAAAATAGGAGCTGGTGATAAGTAAATGCTTGTTTGTAAAAAAGAATTGTTAACTATAGAAAGCTTTTATATTTGATATTTATGTACATAATTTTCAAGTTCAAAAAAATAGAAAAATTTGATAGATTAACAAATATTTTATAAAAATAAATAAAAAAACCAGTGTAAAATCTGCTTAGGAATAATTTATAGAAAGGAGTTATTACAATTTATAAATGTTAGTAAATTTTTGATAAATTTCAAAAATATTGCACAATTACTGTCAAAAATAATGCACACAATATTTAAAAAATTTCAACACTTTCTCCTAAATTACCATGAACATTTTATATAAAAGTTTACCTAATTATTCAAAATTGTTTGATTAGATGAAAGGATGGTTAAAATTATGGAATATATTTTGATTTCTTATGTTTTTAGAAAGACTGCATGTTTATATTTTACTTCAAGAAATAATCTGCAGCGTCTTTATAAATATTTTCACATAATATATTTCTTTGCTTATGGAATACACGAGTCATACAATCAGTCAAGTACAGAATTGAACGATTTATATATTAGTTTTTATTTTCTTTTAGGCACTAAGGCGAAAATATTTCAATATTCATTAAAAGTTGACTCAGAAACAGGTTTTAAAATCTCTCTGAGCTGGCATTTATTTTCTTCTCTAAATAAATGTATCATTTCCACGGAAGAACATTATATTAATGAGAAGATTACAAATTGAGTAATGATTTATTTATGTAGAATATTATGTGATTTCTTTTAGGGACAATTAATCAATAAAGCAATTTTTTAAAATTGGATTAAGTTTACATTGGTTTTCTTTTGATGACAAAAAATACCGGTTTCTTAAAAAAAGAAAATGATCTACAAAAATGTCTTTAAAGCAAATCAAGTAATATTATATTTGGTATATTTGTAAATTTATTCAACCTTCTATTATAATTGAATCAAACATTAATTTAAAAACAAGCAAATCGTTAAAGTGTTGAATATTAATTTTTTTATTTCTATCATCACAATTATTGCCTTGTAATATAAAACTAATTTTATCCCAAAGGAAACATATAATGTATAAAATATTAAATGATAATTCATTTTGGCGCAATGGTAAATAAGATAGAGTAGCAAAATAAGTTGCATAAGGAACGCTAAATCAATTATGCAAATGACATGCATGTATAAACATCAAAGATTAATTTTATTTGCGCCAAAAAGATTTCCGCTTATTCACTTATGATGACTTATTAATCAAATGTATCAATAACTGCGTGAATCTGTTTTGTTATTTATTGTCTTTTAATAGCTTTTTTAAATATACTTAATAACTCAGAATGAGATACAATGTAGATAAATTTTATAGTACAAAAATTTTTACAAAACTCTTCTCTTTAATAAGACTTAATTTAATAAGATAATTAAAAATAAGTATGAAGTTAAATAGAATAACTAATAATTATGCAGTTTTTTTTGTTTCGTATAAAAGATTACAAATTTCATTTATTTTTAGGAAACAAAAATTGCAATTGCTCATGTTATTAATTAAAATTAATATATTACTTAAACAGCATTTCAGATAAACTTAATAATTTAATATTTACTCCTTTTTCTTTTAATACATGGAGATTTTAAAAATAAAATGATTAATTTTGCATAAAATATATACAAAAATTGAATTAATGAAAGTTAATTATCTGGTTAACTTACACTGCCACACAAAATTGAGTTTATAAGAAGAAGCTGTCATTTTTAGATAAAATGTAAGTTAATTTGTAAGGCATTTAAATGTCTCCTGATAATAACATTCAGATAATTATAGTTTACATTGTGAATTGAGAAAAATATTTCCGCAGTTTTAATCTTCTACAGTAAATAACTGAGGTGATAATCGCACCAGAGAAAGACGATTTTAATTCTTTTTGTTTGGTCCTAGGCTAACTATAAGACAGAAATAGAACTCAAATTATGGGGAAAAGGTGTTGCATAATTTCTCGGTAATTCTAGAGGCATGTTTCCAACAGATATCAGTAGTGTTTAAAGGAAGAGTAATACCCTCGTGAAAATGAAAACACATTTGCTCTTCAACTTCAGGCGTAGAAAAAATTATTTTCAACTCGGCTAATTTAAATAAGAATTTTTCATACTTTATTTCATAAAACATCACTATAAAATTTATTTTTCTCTAAACTATTTGTTGATCAACGATTTTTTTTTCTTTCAAGGAATAATTTACTTCAAATTTATTTTTCTAAAATTGGTTAAATTTTCAAACAGTAAAAATATTTAATAGTATTAAAGTTTAAAAATTATGTATTTGTTTTGAAAGTACATTTTGATCAGTGCCGAAAATACTATTAAGACAAATTACAAAATGAAGAAATTATATTTGTGTGTGTGTGTGATTGTAATTTTATCCTTAATCGTGAGATATTTCTCAGCATAATCATTTTTAATACATTTAGTCAATGAAACCCAGGTTGAAAAGAACGATGCAATTCTATAAACGAAACGAAGTAATGATGAAAGTTATAATAGAAAATGAATAAAAAACATTAATTTAAAATTTTCATTTCCTACATTTAATTGGTTGGTTGGTTGGTGGGTTTTAATGGCGCAATGTCCAAGTAAGGACAAGCTGCGCCACCTACATTTAATTGAGATATTATATTGGTATTTTAAAATTAATTTGATAAACTTAAAATGCTACATATATAATTAACTAAATATAACAATAAAAGCAAATTAATATTGTATACCATTATTTCACTCACTAAAAAATAACGATCATATGTATATTTATAATATTTCTGATTATAACTATTTCTTAAGAATATCAATGTAAGGAAAATATTGTTTTAGTATCAAGAATTTATATTCGAGCGTCAGAATTCATATTCGTATGAAGAAATCATATTCGAGCGTTTAATATATAACTACAACAATTTTTTTCAGTAAGAAAAAAATTGTTGTAGTTATTAAACACTCGAATATGCTCAGAAAATTTTACACCTTTCAAATAAAGACTACTG
>JAPDSC010092648.1:0-17391 GCA_026290005.1 Latrodectus geometricus | reverse complement strand
TATTAACTCTATGCTCATTCATGGGTGTAAAGATTACCAATATTGGAACAGTATATTTTGTCCATACAGTAAATATAAGTTTTTATAGTCTCTCCTAATGCTCTTAAATTTGTAGCAGTATGTTCATTTTGGACTGTTTTCCAATCTTGAACCAATGAGATTTGTATTAATTCAAAAAATGTTTTAAGTGTACTCTAAGTAAACATTCACCTTCCATATTCTTAATTCATCGTTTTAATGATTCATATATTATGAACATTTTTTGAAATTAGTATTTGATACTGCCACAAACAATCTATTTCTAACGAGGAAGATGAAAGTATACTACTTAATTAAATGTGGAAAAAAATATGTTTGAAATATTACACAATACGAGACACATGCACACACAAATTTATTCTACTGGTCTGACCCTCTGACTGCTTAATTTGCATACCAAAATCGCTTCAAAAGTTGATTTTTTTTTTTTTTCCTAAAAATATTTTTACGTAGATTTTAGCACAAGGAACTAATATGTAAGGAAAGCCAAGTTCAGATGTTATCACACAAAAAAAAATAAATTTCACTTGTAAATTAGGTAATTTTTATATTTTTGATAATACAAAAGAATAAATGTATAAAACTATAAAACATCAAATATAGTGAAATGTGGATGGTAAATATATTTACCTTTTCAAATGCGGCAATTTAAGAGACGACATCTATTGCTCAGAATTTAAATTAAGAATACACATCTAACATAATATTTAATTTATTTTACTGGTAAAACGGTGAAGAAGGGATGCGCTCCTCAATGATGCCGGAGGGATCAGCAAATTTTGTAACATTTCTTTTGCCTTTGGACACTCAGTCAGAAAGCTAGAAAAATTCAAATACTTTGGAACATTAACAAATCGGTAAAATTTCAAAATTTATATGGCGTAATCTATTATATTTTTACCTTGTAAGAAATTTAATTTATTCTTGAATTTAATTTTCTTCGTCAACTTTTAAATTACAATTAGAAAATTTTTTGTGTTTTACAAAAATTTAACTTTATTCTTTTTGAATTACTCGTTTTATTTGAGGGAAAATCGTTTCAAACTTCTGAGCAAAGTTTCTTCCATTCTGATTTTAACATAGAGCTAGGAGTAGGGGAGGAGGCATATCCTATCAAATGCATTAGGTCCGATTGAAGCCATTATCGCCATCTTGGTTGGAGTTTCAAATGCTAGTAGGGAAGAACGCGTCGAGTGATTCCTAAACTACGCATGCGTAGTAATAGTACGATTTGCACATGCACCAACATTTCGATAAGTATAGCAAAGAATAACTTCAAATCAAGTAAATAATACAGCTTAAATATCAAAAATTAAGAAATAAATTCATCACTTATGTTATGGAATACAAAATAAGCGCTTTTCTTCTCTAACTAAGATGGCCGCACGGTTACAGTTGATACTTCATCGAAAGGGGGAAATTTCCTCTCCCCTACTCCTTTCTCTATGGATTCTAAAATATATTGACTGGTATATTATGAAAATTCTCAAATCATTTTAAGTTGGAGCTTTATTGATTGCTAATCTAATAGAGCTTCTCAACATCTGATTGAATATAATGCTTCAAACATAAAAGTTTGACAGACAACCAAAGCCAAGAGATGTTTATTACTTATTTCATAATGTTCAAATTTTTTTTTACTCAACATTATATGTATTTTTTTATATATTACAGATTATTTAGCAAAGCATTTAGTGCTTACATTTTTTTCTAATATTGCAATATTTTTCGGTTTTCTGACTCAATTTTTTAAGCGATATTTTCTCTCAAAACATCAGTATTGGCTACATCGATACCTTTGAAAAAACCATTTTCCTAGCTGCAATTTTTATTTAAGAATATTTTTTAATATGAATAAAATTCTATTGAAAAAAAACAGGACAAATTTAAAATGTAGAAAAATAACTAATTTCAGTCTAAAGCTCTAAGAATATTGAAATATATTTTTTAAAAATGAAATTTTTTTTTAACCATCATAATCTCTTAAAAAAAATAGACACGGTATAACGAACTGTAATACCGGATTGTTGATAAATGCTTAATGGTGTTATAAAGTATTTTAATACCCAAACATAATTGAGGACTTCATAGTCAAATCTTGTCCACGTGTTGCATTTAAAGAGATCCGAAAATTTCCAAGCATCCACCCCGCCAAAGTGTATACATTCAAAAAACAGAAGTACAATATACATCTCATATTGTTCAACACAGATTTTAGAATCGAACCCGAAATCTTTCGTTCTGTAGAGTGGTGTCTTGCAATCAGACCACAGTGGCTTATAATTGAAACGACTCGGCAGAATTGAAGCCGAGTCGAGAGCCGTATAGTTAGCACTCTGACCTTAAGTTCACCTGGTAGCTTGTGGTTAGGAATTCATTTTTAACAGTGGATCCCGATCTTAAGATATATTTTTAATTACATAATAAATGAGATTTTGGAGGTTGTAACGAAATGCAATTTGCTGTAATAATATTATGTTGAAGATCTGTAAAAACTCTCACTCAATTTTAAATATTGTTTTTGATATTTTTTATCATACAGAATGAATATTATGTGGATACATATTTCAGTATATAAAGCATAAATACGTTTCTGAACTTAAAAAAATGAATTTTCTTTATTTCCATCATATATTTTATTTCTGAGTTAAGTTTTAATTCTCTACATATTTTAAAATAAAACTGTACATCGTGACATAATTCAAGAATTCACAATTATGTTGTTCATGGAGATAAAATTCTGAATTTAATTTTGTACGGTGTTAACGTGATAATTCTAACCTTTTTTTCCTGAAAATTATGGTATATTTAGTGCTCATAAATATACAAAGGTTTTATTTAAATTTTTTATTTTTTTTAATATTAGATTGGGGGAGAAGAAATCCATTATTTTTACGTGAACTTTTTGTAACTTCTTTAAGATTCGCTTTGTTAAAGGTTTAAAACAGTTTTCATGTAGATTTTTAGGTCTTGTGCGGGGCTACGACTGCTGACATGCTGTCAAGTTTGATAATTTTTGATATTTTATAGACATTCTCGACGATGTTGTATCCATGCGAGGTGCATCTTTAGCATCCAAATACCCAAACGGAATCGACGAAACCAAAATTGTGCGTAACTGGTTGTTACAGTCATATATAGGACGATAAACACCTTTCACAATTTTAGCCACCTGGTTAGCATTTTAGCCATTATAAAAGAAAAACTAAAATGTATCGAATTTTCTGTTTGTTGTCTTCTATTTTTAAAACCTTGTACTCATAACTGAATTAATCAAACAAAAAACCGCAAGAGAATATTTTAATGTCAAATGTCACCTTTCCAATGAACATAAATTTGATATTGTTTGATAGATACCTCACGAGATAGCGATCACTACAGACGTCTACCGAAAAAATAATGGATAACTTTTTCCCCAAACTAATATTTTTCCGTTTTTAGGATCTTGGAAAATTTTCCAGTTTGAAGGGACACTAAAAGAATTTTTAAAGTATTGCAAAGCAGTTTCTTATTGACGTATCTGTGAAATTGCAAAGTAAACAAGGAAGTTTATGTCATTTTTCCGTTACCATTGAATGAAGTGAGAATAAGTATGCAAACTATTATAAGGCTCGCATCGTAAGTGTTTATCTTGAGCAAGAAACAATTGAATACATGCTGTGGCCAGCTCGATCACCGTACCTTAATCCATCGTACATGTTTTAGACACTCTAGGAATGAATACCTGTAACTGCTTGCTCTCAACCCCCCTTTGACCTTAGAAATGCTTCAACTGCTTTGTAAGAGCAATGTCCGCAATACCAACACAGTTAATTGACCGCATAATTGAGACCATCATATCACTTAAACGCTGCATTACTTCTCGGGAGTATCATACCACAAATTAAACGTACTTTTCCTATACCAAACGTACAATCCCATTTGTTTATTGTATACATACGTGATAATTTTTATAATATAATTGTCTGGTGATTTCTTTTATGCTATTTTGTACTTTCATGTGTTTACGTTTCACTAAGTTCAACGTATAACTTTTTGCATTATCACCAGTTTTGGGATTTTCCCATAATTTACGTTAACTAGTGTAGTTAAAGGGATTATTAACTCTATAAAATACATTCTATAATTAAAAAAAATTGTGCTTATGCAAAAGACTGATGCGCAAGAAAAAGCTTGAAGTCTTGCGTAGCAGATAAAATCAACTGGGCTAAAATGTTGCACTCATTTTCTCTCGAGAACGGAAAAGGGCTGAACGATTTCTTTCAGATACAGTTTATTTACTTTTATATCTGTCCAGGGTGTCTTTGATCACATTTCGATTTACCTAAATTTGAATCGAATTAATGTCGCTCTTATCCATTTGGTGTGCCCATATTGTAACAGCAATTGATTGACCTAGTTTATCTGTAATTGATTGAATTTGAAAACTGTTCATCTCGAGGAGAAAGCAATAAGTAAGTTGGAGGTTATAGAGGATGTATTAAGATAACATCACTTAAAAATTTTGTAAATTTTCAAAGTCTTTGAGTACCACAAAAGAAACTGCCGTGTCACTCTAGAACATATGTCATGGCCACTTATGTTTTATTTCAACTTTATTTACTTTCCTGTCTGCAAGTCAAGTGCATATTTTAACTGTTATTTATATTAAATCTCTTATTTTGAATATTTTCTTGAACAACAAAGCTTATTTTCATATCAATTCCTTTAATCACCCCTATGTAAAACTGAACTCAGTAGCACGGTAACCCCTTAGAACCAAGGTCTGCAGTGCCCACATCAGTTTTCCTGACCGAAGTCCCTGGATTGCAAAGCATATGTTTCAATTAGGTAGTCAGTCTAACGTGAAACCCCCCAATATTTAGTTCCCAAGCATGCTTGGTACTCAGTTCTTTCGACCCACTAAAGGGGTGGCAGGCTGAGTCACCTTTCCCATGTCGAGGATAGAACTTCAAATTTGTGCCCTGGGAGCGACCTTCTATACTTGAAGTATAAAAATCTAGCCTGGATACCTCAGTGCCCCCCTTCACGTGATAAAGCAAATTGTGCTGATGGCAGTAACGGATCGCTCAGCTACACACGAACCGCAGCACAGCACATTCAATGTGCAATGCATCCTCAAGTGTCTGCGAGTACCATTCAACTCCGCTTACAGCATACTGGTCTGTCCGCAAGACTGCTGCTTCGTCTACTCTTGACGTAGAACCACAAACGTAAACACCAGCAAGATTCCCTTAACGTTACCGCCACCAATGGTGCGATGATAAAAAGAGAGTTAAATAGCAGTAATCAACGAATGATTTGTGAAAAATTACATGATAATATCGATGCCGGCAACTGTAAACGATTGATGAAGAGATAAATCATTTCCATTACTGAAATATAAATTTTGCGAGAAAATACTCAAGGATAATTAATTTATAACTAACTTTTTAACTGTCAGAGATCATTAAGAAAAATTTGCATTTTGTTTTTCACAAAAAAATATGTGATCTGAAAAATATATATACAAAATATAACAATTTAATATGTAAAATGGTTTGGAAGAAAACTATTGTAATGTTTTTAACAAAATCTAAATTCACGATAATATACAGAATAAATACGTTTCATACATTTGTAAAAATATTTATTCTAGTACATCATTAGCTTTAAAATAAAATTTGTTTTGGACTACAAAATTCGATACGTTTTAAAAAAGAATGTATATTGTACTTAAATATGGATGTAGTAAAACGGAATGTGCAGAAATTTTCCCATTAAAAATTTCAACAGTTAAAACTATTGTTTTACTGCGGGATCTTCAGATTTTTTCTCACTCAACGGCCATTTTTTTCACCTAAGGATTAATTAGATCAGGATTTATAGTTTAAAGTGGATTCCGAGCAACTACAAACATCCCTGATCTAGACGGGAATCGAATCCCAAACTGCTGAAACTAAAGACCAGAGTTTTAACTCCAGTGCCGCATACATGTATTTTTCTACTGGCAGTAATTGCGAAGAAATGAGAATTTTTTAAAAATGGGGAAAACGTTTTTGTTCGTGAAAAAAACAGAACTCCGAAATGGTGTAGATCACGGTGTAAGTAAGAATATAATTAGAACCTGACTAAGGCAAGGGCCTTAGTCAGGTTCTTCGCCATACGGAGCATTTTTACTTTATTAATCAAGTGTTTTTTTTTATTTTCTGTTTTATTTATGTCTCCTTTATTTAAAAATAATTTTAAGTTAATTCAATAAACTTTAAAAATAAATTTTAGTAATTACCATTACGTATACTAAACAATTTTTTAAATGTTTATTTAAATGATAAAATATTAATTTTAAAGTTAGATAAAAATATTTTTTTATTGAAAAAATTTTAAAACTTAGTTTTTTGTTTATGTAGCTAGTTACAGATTTATTAGTTTACTTTAAATAAGGAGAAAACGCGTTTTGAAATACCTAAATATCTATATCGGTTAGTTGCTAACTTCTTAATTTTCTGCATAAAAATCCAACAAATAAAACGTTACCGTAGCTAAAATTCCAAGATATTAAATAATTCATCTGGAAATAAAGAAAAATGAATAAAATTATTCGTGTTTGATTATGCAATCATGAAGAACAAAATCAAAGATATAATTATTAGTACTTTCTGTTTTTATAAGAGAAAAATTTTATCAATATTTACATAAAAACTAACATCATGTGCAATCGAAAACTCCAGCTTTAAAAACTTGAGTTTATACGGAAGGGGGTAGAAATGCTTCTCCCCCCCCCTTTAGGAGAATTGTCTGCACTTGCGTTCTTTGCAGCCGCGTGCTTTTTTTTATTTTAGATATTTATTAGTCTTTGAAAGCTAGAATGCTGATGTCAGAAATGATTTCGTAGAATATCTTGCTTTCAGTTAAAGTATTCTTTTTTTTTTCCGTTACTTTTGAATTTCTTAGTTGAAAAAGAAATGGTATAGCATTTAATTTATTGAAAATATAAGTAGGTTTGAAAAATGCATTCTCTCTTTCTTTTAGACTCGTTTTAAGAATTAATTCATCATTTTCAAATTTAATTTCAAATTTGATTTCTTTCATAAATAAAATTCACTGTCCTTCCTAATTTTTGTCCGGGATTGAAGTGAGAACGTGTGAATCTTATACTAGTATGTTGTGAAATTAAGTAAATCTTTTTTTTTATTTCTAATGGCGGGCACCCTTGAGCAAGTAAGTACATTAGCCCATTTGCCGCAACAAGGCCGGAAACTGCTACTCATTTTATCGTTACCCGGTGGGCACCTGTGAACCAAGTCACGGAGGTACGAGTAGCATCGCCCACGCCACACCATCACAAACCAGTTTATAGGGCGGGCCACATTCATCCATCATCTGAGGAAAGAACAAGAAACAGAGAGAGAAAGATAAAGTACATTCATGCCCCCAGCCTGGATTCGAACCCAGGCCCTCCCCATCCGTAGTCAGTTACGCTAACCACTATACAGGTTGGGTGGCTAATTAAGTAAATTGTATACTAAAAAATTGGCATTTCGTTGACTTAAAACATCATTATATTTCATTTTCCTATTTCGATTTTAGCATGAGAAATTACATTTAACGGTAATAAATTATAATATGAACTTACTTCACGCCTCGACTGAGCTTGATTGCGACCCAGGGCAAAAATTTCTTTCCGGCCACTATGCTTCATAAAAATAAATAAAGTTATACTGATTATTCATGTTATAAAAATTCATTACAACAGGGAAAATTATAAATAGAATAAAATCATTTCAATTTTAATTCGATTTTAAGGCCCCGGGTACAAGTACGCCTCAGAAAAGATTACTTAAGGCATTCAATTACAAAAATTACAGAAGACGCTCATTTTTATGATCCTGTAATTTACGAACACCCGTGTTTCTGCAAACTAGTGGTTAGGCCTTACCCGGTCACCATAGACACAATGATAATTTTAACTCCCATTTACAAACTAAAATTTTGAAAAATCTTCTTACAAATTTTCTTTTCCTATAAATAATTCTCCTTTCCGTTTTTATTAATTTTTATAATCTGATATTTTTTATTTGATTTTTCAAAAATGCGATGAATTATGCCTCATAAATAAACAGCCATCAGACTTGCATTCTCATTTCAGTAATGCAAAGTGCACTTACACTTGAACTGCTGGCAACCGAGTTACTAATTTCCCCCCTATCTGGTTTTCCTTATAGATAACTACCTATCTAAAAGAACTTTCTCTGTTAGAGTCGGAAAAACTTATTCCCAAAACAGACCCCTTCTTGCAGGCGTCCCACAGGGATCCCTGCTGGGTCCGTTTTTATTCAACATCTACGTCAACGATATTCCTCAGCATCCCAACACTATGCTCTGTTTGTTTGCTGATGACACTGCTGTACTGGCATCCAGCACAAAAATGTGGAAAATTCATGCCCACATCTCCGAACATATCATGGCTATTGAAAAATGGCTAGATATTTGGAAAATCAAAATTAACCCAAATAAATCAAAGGCGGTCGTTTTTACTAAAAAAAGAACTCCACCCCCCCAGATTAAACTCAACGGGTATCCTGTCCCCTGGTCAGATACCGTTGATTACCTCGGACTTACACTAGATAAAAGACTCACCTGGAAATCACATATTAGGAAAACTAAATTAAAATTAATTTCAGCCAAATCAACCCTTTATCCACTAATTGCGAACAATTCTAATCTATCCATGAGTAATAAGTTACTCATATATAAGTCATTTATACGACCAATAATTACATACGCTGCACCAATCTGGGGAAGTGCTGCATTAACTAATATTAAACAGCTGGAAGGTCAGCAAAGCAAACTCCTCAGACTAATCTCAAAATCTGACTACTATATCAGAAACGAACAAATTCGCAATAATCTAGGTGTCCTTTCATTAAAAAAATATATTAAATTCCTAGCATTTAGATTTTTTGAAAAACTTAATGAAATTAATAATGCAGAAATTCAATCTATAGAGAACTATAGCCCTTATGAAATCATTAATTTCCACAGACCCAGGGCCGTGCTGCGTTTAAGCCCAGCAACAAGCTAATTAAGTTCAAAATAAAAATAATTATTTATTTATTGATTTATTTATTTTTTGACACTTTTTCTTTTGTTTCAATTTCTTGCTGATTGCCCTTCATTGGGGTACTGAGTTGAATATATTTTTTGTTTGTAAATATTAGTGTATTCTTTGTTTGTTTATAATTTAAGAAATAATAAATAATTAAAATCAAGAGATAAAGAAATAAAATAAGTACTATACAGTTCTATGTGTTTATTGTACCTTGTTTTTTCAATTTACTATTTCTCTCTTGTAACTTTTGTGTTTATTTTGTTTGGAATTCTATAATTCATCATGCAGGAACAATTTATTTTATTGGGAACACTTATCTTAATATGAATCTACTGTCTATCTATGTTTTTGAAATAACTTCTTAGGAATAGAAGGGATATGGCCCTCTGGGCTAGAAACCTAACAATAACTAGACCTAGACCGAGTTACTCTGATTATTCATGTACCGCGCATGTGCTATTGAACACAGATTTTTATCCAATCAATTGCTTTAGAGCCTCTCAACGCAATGATTAAATAGTTTATATAAAGAAGTCATCTCTCTTGTTAACATATAGCATTGATATTGATAGTATTTGTGTAGTGTCGATATTCGCCTTTAATTATTAAAAAACTATTATTAGATTCTTCGTTTAAAAAAAAATTATTTTGTTTCACAAGTTGTGAAAAATTTGATAAAAAATGTTTACGTTAAATTTATTTTAATTTTACATTTAATTGACAAGATGTCAAGTTTATTTTTTGCATTTCAAGTTTAATTTTGTATTCATTCGTTCAAAGTAAGTTCAATTTTTCTTGATTTCCTCATTAAAGACTAGAATTTGAAAGTTGTATTTATTAATCTTAGATAAATTTTAACTTGCAATAATTCATATTTTTAACGGATAAACCTGCCCGATAAGCATCTATTAAATTTTGAGAAACAGAAATTGTGTTGAAAAGTAACTGTAAATATTTAATAAAAATTAGCAATAAATATTTAATAAAAAAGCCTGTTGTCGTTAATTTTTAATGATAATGTTGTTTTTAATATGTTAGATTAAAATTCAAATTTATAGAATTTCTTACTATGTATTTGTGGGAAGTTTGCTATAATTTATTATTCTTGTGACTTTTCAATTTAGAATTATTCTGTGTTAGAATCTTTAAAAAATAATTTTTTAAATTTGAAAACTAATCACTCTTGTTCCTCTTTTAAATTTTTTTATATTTGAAATTTAGAACTGAATTATATGTTAAAAGTAAACTTGAAAATATTGTTCTAGATTGTTGTACACCAATCGGAAATATTACAAGGTCAGTAATATCCCCGACAGATATTTCGAAAATATGCACCTGTATGAATTCAAAGTTTTATATAAGTTTACATAAGAAATCAAAGTTTTACATGAATTCATAAATGTGCATACTTTTGTATTTATTGAATTAATTATTTAACTTTATTATTTTCTAAATATCAAAATTTCTTATGAAATATTACTTAAATAAGATACGAAGTGATCTGTAAAATAACTAAATTATCCTAATTTTAAATATTTCATAAAAATTTTTATTTAAATTGTGGCGATTGAATTCACCATTTAAAATGGATTGGAAAAAATTTTGGATTATTTAAAGCTAAGGATTTTGTACTAAATTTGTAGTGTTTCTAACAATCTTGACAGTTCATGATATTAGAATGTTAAATTACTGGATTTTGATTATGTTTGTAAAATCTAGTCGTACTCTGATAATTTTTATTTGTAATTGGTATTATTGTGATAGAATCAATATCTTGAATTTATGTTTTGCAATTTATTTCCAGTCATGGTTTGAAAGCAGGGATTTGTAAATATTGGTCAATTACAGTAAATAGAACTAAATGTTTATATTTGTTCCTAAATATCTTAATATATTGGAATATTTGAGTATTATTCAATCATGTATTTATTTGTACGTTCATAGTTTTCAGACATTAAATTTAAAGTTCATTACAAGTATAAGTTTTCTTAAAAATCCAAGTAATAAACTGAGGTTGTTGAAAACAAAATTATTTCGAATGTGAAATTCATCAACGGAAGATCAAATTTTACCAGAATTTCTGTCAAGATGTTTTTTTAATTTTGATATTTGAATTTTAAAATGAGAATATAATCTTCAAATCAAAATATATACTAATAGATTTTTATTTGTTCGATACGTTAATTATTTCGAACTTGATATGTCCAAATATTTCAAACTTCAGATATCTTAAAGTTCATGTATAAGCTTTTTTAGAATAATCTAATTTCTTTATAAAACAATATTTGAAATTTTCGTAATTTTAAATATAACTTAATACTAAGTAATTGACTTAACACGAATAGGTACTTTTAGAATCATTTTACAAAGCCGTTAAAAATAAATTTTGTTACAAAAAATCGGAGTTTTAATGATTACTAACATAAGTATAAGTTTAGATTTAGAGTTTGAAAAATTTCTTTCTTAGTGGCACTCTTCGATATTCTTAAAATTATCAAGATCTGAATTACATCAGTCTCGCTTTTAGCTACAAGATAATTCAGAGAATGTTCAAGATCTAATTAAATTGTTAATCAAATAAAATGAAATATTTACAGATTTCGTTGAAACAGAACCGAAGTTTGTTTAAGCAATGATTACATTTGAAAATCTGAAATATTTAAAGTTTTGTTAAATTTTCTGTGAATTATCGATAAATATAAATTGATTTTTTAGAAATTAGAAAACCTGCAGTGTGACTTAGTTTTGATGTAAAATTATTCCTTAAAGCATGAAAGAATATAAAATTGGTATTATTGGAAGCTTATTTTTTGTAAAGATTCTGATTTGTGAAGAATTGAAATTTCGTACGTGAAAAATTAAATATCAATCTTCCAGATTCTTAAGTTCTAATTTGCAGTAGAAAAACTAGGGATTGTGCTAAGGAAAATATCCTGTGAAATAATTCGATTAATATACATCTATAAAGGAATTTAAAACTATTTTCAATTTAAATCAGTGAGAAACCTGTACTTTGTCTGTTTCAGACTTCTGAGTTAAATAAAAATATTCATACAGCCATATGATCGTATATCTCACTTTTTAATTGTGGTGGCTATGATTGTGACAGAATCAACATTTCGAATTTATTTTGCGTTTATTTTATTTATAACTGCAATTGATTTCCAATGAAGTTTTCAAAGTGACGATTTTACTTAATTGCTTGAATTTACAAGTTTTACTTAATTGCAATAAATAGAACTACGGGTTTATATTTATTCCTAAATGACTTATTTTATTCGAATGATTGTAAGTATTAATCAACTATGAATATTTGTATGTTAAACCGATCTCAGTCCCTAAATTTAAAGCTCACTATTTTACCCAAGATTG
Source organism: Latrodectus geometricus (assembly GCA_026290005.1). Taxonomy (NCBI): domain Eukaryota; kingdom Metazoa; phylum Arthropoda; class Arachnida; order Araneae; family Theridiidae; genus Latrodectus; species Latrodectus geometricus. The sequence goes on along the minus strand of JAPDSC010092648.1, from coordinate 4,889 downwards.
AAGTCTTAAAAATTAAAATTAAAAACTGAAATTGTTTAAAATTAAAATTTTTTCGAATATACTTTATCAACGAAAAATGAAATTTTACCAGAATCAATTTTTTCAAAATTAATAATTTAATATTGATATTTGAATTTTAAAATGGAGTCAAATATTTTCTTATAATTATTTCTTTTAATGATACACTTAATTTTATTTCAATATTAAGATACGCTTAAGTACTACAACGCTTAGGTCTAAATATTTCATACATCATATATTTTTAAATTTGAAGTTCATGTAAACTTTTTTGAATAATATAGTTCTTTAAGGGAACATTATTTGAAATTCAGAATTTTAGATATAATTTGAAGTGTAAAATTATTTTTAATATCATTTTACAAGGTCGTTAAAATTTTTTTAAAAACCAGAGTTTTAATGATCATTAACATGAACTCTACTGTGGTTCTCAAAAGTATTCGTACACTTTAAAATCTTGTGAAAAGCACTGTAGTCGGGAATTTAATTCGAATATATAGCAAATATTTTTTTCGTATCTCCTCTATACTGTTTTGAATAAAACCAAACTTTATTTTTATATATTTTCTTTTTATAAAATTGTCTACCCCTTTTTTATTTTTTGTGATGTTTAAAAATTTTTTTTGAATTTATTTGTTGTCTTACACCATTATATTTTATCACATTCAAAAATGTCTCGTAGTCGTAAAGAAACAATGAAAAACATTCGAAAATAGATAATTTTCAAGGGAAATCAGGATATCGCTAAATTAGTAAATTTACCCCGTTTTACAATGCAGCATGTGATAAAAAGCTTTAAAGAAAATCGGATTGAAAATAAGGTAAAAAGTGGTCGCCCGGTAAAATTAACTCAATGTGATCAAAGATTGATGATTAGAAAATCTGTGAACAATCAAAGTTTGATTGTGTGTGCTGCAAACATTTCTACAGATCTTACTGAAAAATTTTCTACTTCAATTTCACCTGAAACTGCAGTGCTTAGATCAGCTGGATTACACTGTTGCTCTGCTCGAAGAAAATGTTTTGGCAAGTGCAAAAATTAAAGCTTAGGCTTTTCTTCACAAAATCAACGATAAATAAGCCGGGAGCGTATTGAAATGGTTTATTTGCAGATGAAAGCAAATTTAACATTTTTGGTTCCAATGGACAATTGCATAAAGAAGAAAAAATGAATTTAATTCTTAGATCTTGGTTGGAACAGAAAAGAATGGTGGTGGAATTGTCCTTGCGTGGGGATGCATGTTAGGATTAGATTTGGTATTTATTAATGTCATAATGAACATGCTCTTTATTTAAATATTTTAAGTAATTTAAAATTTTATGCCCACAATTCGGGTATTGGAAACAACTTTATTTTATCAGGATAACACGATCCTAAGAAGACTTCTCTCAACGTTCGCCTTTTGTGCTACAATTGTCCACAAATTCTGGAAACACCACCTTAGTTATAAGATTTAAACCAATTAGAACAAGTTTGAAGAGAACTAAAGGTTGCAGTATGAAGACATTAACGCGAAAACCTAACGAAAAACTGTAATGGTAGAAATGAGGAATATTGTGAATGTTGGAAAAAAAAAAACTGGTAAATATAAACTACAAAATACTATGAGAGAAGTGTTACAACTTTTATCCATGTGCACAAATTTCTTTGAAGTATAGGAATACTTTTGGAAATTAACGTTTGTTACTTTTTGCTTATTTTGAAAAAGATAACTTTACATAAAATATTTTATGTGAACATGGTAGTTTTGCCTAGGTAGATATTAGAAAATTCTCAATTTCAAATACTTTTTTTATTAATGAATAAAATTATATTTTACTGAAATTAGTGTGTACAATTTTAGATATGTAGAGTTTAGAATTTTTGTTTTTTAAAAAACTAACACATTTTATAATTTTCTTAATCTTTATATTCTGAATAAAATCATTCTTAGAATGCAGTTTTAACTACAGGAGAATTCATATAAGTGATCACGATATTTAATGTAATAAAAGGAAAAATTTACGAATAGATTTCGTTGAATCAATGATACCGATAAGATCGAAGTTTATGCAATGGTTTCATTTGAAAACTTGAATTTTCAAATTTTATTAAGCATTCTGTGAACTGTCTGTAAACATAGTTTTAAAAATTAGGAAGCAAAGTACAGTTTGTTTTGTTGTAAAATTATTACTTAATTAATCAAAGAATATAAAACTGGAAATTATTATATTGTATTTTATTATATTTAAAATAATTGTGTAAAGATAATTGCATCATTTGGAAATCATTGAAATTTTTGTAAGTGAAAAATTAATTTTTAATTTGCCTAGTTTCTTTTTTCACTTTGGGAAAAAGTGAGAAACTTCAATTTTGTCTCGTTTAAAAAAAGTCTAAATTAAAATGTCATACGGTTGTGTGAATATAATCTCAAATTGAAACCTTGCTTTTATTTTCCACGTGCTCATTATAACTAAATCATTGACAGAAATCCTTTAAATGATTCTCTTTCAATAAAGGTGGAATTCTGTTTTATTTTGAAACTTTAATTCAATAAAAACTTATTTTTTTAGTTTTTAGCTTTTTAAAAATTTGCAAATTACGAGTTATAATTTTCCTCAGTATCTTTATTATAAAAACCTTGTATACGCATAAATTATAACAACATAAATTTTTCAAACATATATATAAATTCTAATTGCACAATTTAATATCTACATAACTATTGAAATATTAGGAGTATTTCTAGGAGAATTTGATCACTATGATTTGTCGTATGTTTGCAATAATCAAATAATGACTCTTTTAATAAGCATTTAGTTTCAAAAATTTTAGTTGATCTATTCGAAAAAATATTAACGCATAATCAAATTGCTCCATTTATATTTGAAATGCTCGTTAAAATATAAATAGAATTCCAATGTATTAAGATGCACAATTACATACTAAAATAATTGGATACTTATTACCCTGTTTTATTCTCTAAAAATTAGAGAAAAATGTATTGAATTCACTTTGAAATAAGTTTCTTTGCTTTGAGAATACGTAATCATATCTGATTCAGTAATCGGTTCAGAAATTTGATTCAGAAATGCGGTTAAAATAATAAAAGAAAAAAATTATGTTTATGATTAAATTACTTAATTGTAATTAAAATTTAAAGTTTTTAATTTAGATTTGCAATTTGTTTTTAATTTATTATTTTATAACATGTGACTTACAGCATTATCTGGGGTGAGCAATTATTCTTATCCCACAGATATGCAATAAAATATACGAAATATTTGATCATCCTGATACAGAAACTAAAAATAAGTAAATTATTTCTAATCACTTGCGCAGTGATTATTTTCCAATTTCATTTCATCTAATTTATTCGAAGAAATGTCATGATGGAACGGTAGCCATACAGGACAGTAACACTCCAGAAATATTTATAATTCAGTTTTCTAGAATAAGATTTTTAAATGCGCCGCCCAACCTGTTTAGTGGTTAGCGTAACTGACTACGGATGGGAAGGGCATGGGTTCGAATCCCGGCTGGGGGCATGAATGTACTTTCTCTTTCTTGTCCTTTCCTCGGATAATGGATGAATGTGGCCCACCCTATAAACTGGTTTGTGGTGGTGTGGCGTGGGTGATTCTACTGGAACCTTCGTGACTTGGTTCACAGGTGCCCACCGGGTAACGATAAAATGAGAAGCAGTTTCCGGCCTTGTTGCGGCAAGTGGGCTAATGTACTAACTTGCTCAAAAGTGCCAGCCATTAGAAATAAAAAAATCTTTTTTAAATGTTCTGCGTTTTAATGAAACTAAAAATATCCTTCAAAAAGATTTACCTAATAAGTTTACCATTTTAGCAAAGATTAGATTTAAAATATGAAATAAAGGCTTTAAAAATTATGATCTGCACTAGAAGCTGAATAAATAGCATTCAATGTTTTTATGTTTGATTTTGAGTTCGGTCGTTGATGTTGTATTTCGTAATAAATATTTAGCTGTAGGACCTGGTTTAATTATAAATCCTAAATAAAAAGTCGTAATTAAGTTATATTCGTTTTCAGGTTATTTGCTGTTCAATTATTTTAGATGAAGTATTAAAATACAGGTAATTTAGGATTTTTATTTAGCAGACGATTTTTACTTCGATCATGCGACAGTTCATAAGTTCAAATCTTACTACAATGTTATTTGTGGAATAAAATACGGTACAAATTGCATGCATGTGTAAATATTTATCGTAGCGTGAGAATCCAACTTTGAATATCGGCTTTCATTCTATTTAATGATTAAGAATTTACATTTAATAATAAAATTAGCTTTAAAATAAAAATTGCCATTTGATATGAATATATTTTAAATGTCTATAATATTCTTCCAGAAATGTCTTCCTCAACATCCTCTTCGCTGACTTCTCCTGAGTTGAGCTCCTCCAGATCTGAAACGGAAAAAAGGAATATTTTGCGGAGAAGGCAAGAACAACACATGCAAAGAATTCTGGGTAAGAGTTTCCGTTGATTCAATTTAAAAAAAAATGTTGGCAAATTTATTTCCGTTAAACACTTCTTCTGTAATACAAATCCTATTTAAATATTGCATTCTCTAAATGTAAGGAGTAAAATTTAAGTCGTGGTCAGAATAGAACATTTCGCCGATAAATTTTGAAAATTTGTTTGAATAAGTGTATAGTTGATCATCGTAATCTTGTAGGGTTGCTAATTTAATTAGGTTTTGTCAGCAATAGACTGTCCTGAATTCGAATTCTTTCAACATTTAATTGTTGTCCTGTTTACAGCAAGAAAAATCATAATTGAATCTTTGAGAAAATCACGAGGCGTGACCAACTTTTAAGAAAGCACTCTCAATGTCGCCTCAGACGGTTTACGGTAAACA
>JAPDSC010092643.1:31584-58907 GCA_026290005.1 Latrodectus geometricus | reverse complement strand
CACACACACACACACACACACACACACACACACACACACACACACACACTTGAAATGCTTCATATTTTTCAATTCAAGTGGTTCTACAGCAAATATAACATATCTTTTATATGCGCGTGTATAACTTATTGATAATAATTCCCTAATTTATTAATGCAATACATTAAATATATACTTCTGATACCCATATCTAAAATAACAGCATTATAGAAATGTGAGTCAGCCTTAATATAATAAATCATTTTGGAAGTTTAATAATTAGAATTATCAAGAAATAATATAAAATTTATAAAATTATAATAATTTATTTAAATGTTATCATTTTTAAAATTAAGTCCTTATACCATGAATAAATTATAAAAAAATATGCTGCAAAGGAATAGGTCACAAAAATTAGCTTAGTAACATTTTAAAAAACATTTATGATACATTGATAATGCTCTTTACTATCTGCAATTGTAATTCCACAAATGGGTGTGTATTTTGCCTGCTAAGTTGTGAACAGATATTCTCTTTAACAGCGTCACGTACAAGCTAAGGATCACGTTTCTCCGATAAATTTCGGAAATTGATTTGAAGATGAAAAAGAAGTTATTCGTATGAAATATTCGAGAAAAGGGAACTGATGTGTGGACACAGTGACGCTATGATCTATCAACACAATTTTAATTTATTTTTTGAAAGTGTGAATGAGAAATTCGTCGAAAATGACCATACTATTGGATTTATAATAGAGTGTAATTATTGTTAATATTAGAAAGTTTGACTATTAGCAGATGAGTTTTGAAGCTTTTTTCGTCATTAATTCAGCAGAGGCATGCATTAACAAGAGACGTGAGCAACGATAAAAGTAGCTTTTAAAGTGTCATTATGCAGATTAAATGTTCAAAGCGGTTTAGTGTCCTTGATATGCCTTCTAATATAAGAATTATATTTTCCCAAAATATAATTTACCTAATAAATCATTTTGTTAATTTTTATACTGGTATACTTAATGCATATAGCAAAATTTGTTTATTTTCTAAGCTTCATGTTTAAAGCTTTAAATGTTATAATAAGAAAATTTCATCGATATTTTTTATGTGGTAGTCGATGTATATTGTATTTAATACGTGCAGCTCAAAATTGGTTCACTTTATGATGTTACAATTTAAAAAAATCAAAAGGAAATTTATATATTTAGAATATAAATCAGATATTTAACTGTACTAATATATCTAGCTTTTATAAAGCATTTTTTTCATATTTCTCCATAAAATTCAAGTTTTATCCATTAATGGTTTTAAATTGAGAATGTTTTAAAATTCAACAGTCTTTTTTATATAGTTATCTGATAATTAAGTTATGTTTATATTTCCTTTTCATTTCTTTTCTTAAATGTTTGAAGAACAATTAAATTGTTTAGTTAACTTGGAAACTAAATTACTAAAAGAAAATACAGGTTTGTGAGTAAATTATTGATTAGTCAGTAAATCTTGAAATACAATATTTGTGATGTTTAGTTATGTTCTTTTTGTTTCTTATTTTAGGTAAATAAATTTTAAATAAAATGGTGGGGAAAATAATACATTTTATAAGCTCGACGGTAGGATTATTACAATAGTAGTATTCTGATGATAACTTGTACAGGGAGCACTTAGTGTGGATGACATCATTACTCTGAATGCAAATATTTGTAATTGAAAAGTTATGATTCAGCAAGAGATCCCCAGATTTGACTTTTCATTTCAAATGGTATCAATTCATTAACAGAACAAAGTTACTACGACCTATTTTGTGTGTCCATCTGCCTCTAACGTATACTTATGGATTTTCACTTCTGTCATGTATGAACCATTAACTTCGATAAAGAGACCAAATTTTATCAAGCTGATACTACAAGGAATTAATAATTTATACAGGTTCTAGTTTTATGGACTCTTAGGAAACGGTAAAATAGTTCTTAAAATCTAAACTTCGTGTAATAAAGATATAAGTATTTCTAGAAAACTACTCTCTCTTTAAAAATAAACTTTTTTTATAAAAACATTTTGTATGCACTATATTAGAAACATGCAAAATAAATTTTGCACTGTTTTGCTAATATAAAACTAGTTTTGAAAATAAATCTTTCCTTTTCTTCAATGTAAAATTTATTTCCTTGCAGTTTTTTTAAATATAATTCCAATTTTTTTAGCCATTCATCTATTCGTTTGGCAGGTGATCATAACACTGTATTTTTTTTATGTTTAATCCCCAAATCCTTTCTATCCTCATTAATTATGTTTCTTATAAATCATTAAATATCTAGTACTACATCAGAAATTATATCTGAATCAACATTTAAAATTTCAAAACAAATGGATTCATTTGTCGAACTTTATGGATATATAATTCGTCCTTACTTAAAATGACAGTTAAATGATTATGGATTTCTGTATTTACGATGGATTTTTAAGTACACCCTGCATGTCTATATGAACTTTATACCTTTTTTTCCAGTAAACAACATCCTTCTAAGCAAATATTTACAAGTATATTGCACCACCACAATTTTGAAGGTCAATTTTATACGGTGATATCAAGCTATTGAAGCTATTTAAAAATGTTCGTTACCATATTTACATTTGGAACAATTGTTATAATCTGATTCATTTGCTGTGAAATGAGAAATAAATTATGAGGAAGAAAATTCACACAATATGTTTAAAAAAAACTTGGATTTAAATTCTGTAATATAGTATGTAATCCACAATTCGAAGGATTTATGGTTTTTAAGAAAAACGTTGAACCAAGTTTCTCAACCAAGAATAAAATTATAATAGAAATTAAAAAAAAATCATGGTGAAAAAAATTTAAACAGGAAATTTAAAGAGCGATTTGCAAAAAAGTTTCTCAAAACTTTAGTTCTTAAGTATGAAATAAATTTATGTACCTATAGGTCCATGTTAAGTACAGGTGATTAGTTATAAAATAAGCATTTGTAAGTTAGAGGTTACTTAAAACGGGCGTATACTGTATTTTTATAAAGTCCCAGATGGTTTTTAACTTAGTATTAGTGCTGAATGTTTAGAGTTCATTCCTTCACTGCAACAAATTCTAGGTACTAGTTTCACCAGAATAAAATAATTTTTTGTATAATCGATACTTATTTTAATTTTTAATTTTTTAATCGGTATCAATTTGCAACCATATTAAGCCTCATGTTCCAAAAGTGACTGTAGGATAATTAACCAGCCAGCTCGTAAATTTCTTATATCCAATAAATTAAATTTAATACACAAATCAAACAGAAACTAATATTATATACTTACTTGTTTTGAATTTCATTAAAAATCGCTGTTCTTTTAAATGTACAAATTCTATCCAAACAGAAAATGCATATATGAGCATAACATTTCATTTTTTATATTATTGCTTTTTTTAGTTAATTTTAATCATCTCACGTTCCTTAAGTTCACATTTTTATGTTTCATACGTTACTAACTATTGTTCTCTAAAGATATTTTGATTATATTTTGCACTGATCAGCCTCTAAGTTTTATTTAACAAGATCAAGAGATATTTTAACATTATCGTCTTAGGCTTTTTTTAACCTGATAAAGAGATACTAAACTAAGGTACCACTATAAGTATGTAAGTATTTTTAAGGAAAATATTAAAATTATTGTATTTTAAACATCTCTTGAAAACTAATAGACTTTGCTTGGAATTTACGAAACAAGCATATTTGTTGAATAATAATATGTGAAAAAATTTGAGCCACAATTAATAAAGGCATACCTTTATATTTTATACACAATATGTTATTCTGTAACTAAATATAATATATTTATTTTCTATAAAGGAATATGCTTTTTTAGGAATAAAATTATTTTTTATTTAGTTAATATATTTCAAGAGATTTTGAAAGAAAAAAATTTGAATTCTCTTAAAATTGAAAATTTAAAATTTCTATTGAAATCTCTTAAAATCTTTTGCAAAAAATAAAAAACTGACACGTGATTTTGGGTAATAACTTTAAACGATATGTTTTATTTATTGCAAAATATCAACAATAAGTAATGTAAAAATTTAAATTGAAATCATTCATTGCCTTTTTCATTACTGTTTAATCATTTTCTTGTTTTTTACTAGGAACTAAAATTTTGCTTATTTTATGTCATGCTTTGGTATTAAAAACTCTAATTTTAACTAACGAAATTAAAACTGAATTATTATAATTATTTATAGAAACTTGTTAAATTTTTACGCAGAGAGTACAGGAATCTAATAATGAAATATACTTTAAATGTGTTTCCGTAATGGTTTTCTAGAAGAATAAGCATATGAATAAATTATATGAAATGTAACATATTATTCTGAGTTTTATGTAAGAGGAATCAAAAGCATTTTCACTTGGATGGAGACACGGCAAAAATAAGATGTCAGCCTCAAAAATCAAGGGAAAGAATAAAATAAAAGATTAATGACATTCAAATGAAATTTACTATCTACACACAGCTGCCAATGCATGACCATGGCATATCTTAAAACAAAAAAATGAATGCCAAGTTGATAAATTGATATATTCAATTTATCACTTTCAATTTATTATACTTTCAATTCAGTTGAGAAGAGATTTCAATTCTATTTTTTTATGATTTATATACTTTTCAAAGTTTGAAATTTTAAATGTCTTTTAAATGATTAAAAATTTTATTACATGTTTCAAAAAATTATTTTAGATAAATTGCTATTAGTTACGCATTTAAAATAAATATAAACTAAACGTTAAGCTTTAAAACTTAATATCTACATATATCGTAAAACAAATATGTATGTTTGTATATAACTGAACTATATATATTATATTTTTGATCTTCTGATTGAAACATCGAACTTGGATTAGTAACTTCTTCTGTTTTTTCAGTTAAGTTTCAAAGCAGCAGTTTGTAAAAATTAGGAAATAATTACACATTTTATAAAATATATATAGTGTGATAGATGAGCTGTAAGCACAAAATACTCTTAAATGAACGAACAAAAACAATGCAAGCAGTATTTGGCATAAAATTTATTAATTCTTTGCAAGACTATAAAATAAAAAAATTGCTAAAATGCTTGAATTTTTTAATAAAAAAATTGTAATATAAAAAAATAACAAATTTAACCTACACTTTTCCTTTAAATTAACTTCATGGAAAAACCAAGTTAATCACAATTATTTTCTTGTACCTTGTGTTTAATTTATTTCCTTAAGATTTATTAAAAATTGAAAAAAATAAAACTTTTGAGAGGTTTTACATGTGTTCTAAGTTATAGATATATCAATATTTTTTTCTTTGCTTATTTGATCAATAATGATTCAGATAAATACATCTTGAATAATATTTTTAATCAAGTCATTTCAGTTGCTGAATTGGTAAAGGCTTTATCCTTGGGTTTGAATTTTTGTTAGACTGATTTCAACTTCAAGTGTGAATAATCTAATGATTAAAAATCAACTTAAAATTTTATTTTACAGGCAGATTAACCTTGAGTTTAAAAATGACTGTTGAAAAGCAATTCAAAGCTAATTTCCCTCAATTAAACCAGTGTGAAATCAAATTTTTTAATTCTTTCCTTTTAATTTGTTTCAATAAATACCTTAACGTTTTACAATGGAAAATTTATAAAATGTTTGTAAATTAGATTAGGGAAAATATTTGATTTGAAAACTGAATTTTCTCTCTCTTTGCAATAATTTTTTGTGTAATTATATGCAATTATTGTATTGAAATTTACTTTAAAATAGGCAATTTTCAAAGGTCGTAAGAGAAGAATAAGAGAGTAAATTTTATTCAATTTTTATAAATATTCAAAATGAATTTGACTAATACTTTGATTATTTATCAAAAATGTATCACATTGCACATCATTCTTGAAAAAGTAGCTTTTAATTTATAGTATTTTATTATTATAAAATAAAAATTATCAATATTTCGTCATAATATGCATCCTGTAATAAGGCTCTATAAAATGTCATGAAAAAACAAATATAATTTCAAATGAAACATTGTTTGAATAAATCCAGCCTTCTTAAAATATTAGATATTATTTGAATTAGTGGATATAACTTTTCATAAACATGGTTGTCTAATTATGTTAGAAAACTTAATTTCTTAAAAGTTATAGCTTTTAAAGGATGGCGTATAACTGTAAAACTATAGTTACGTTGTACGTTTTCAAATATTTTAAATTAAGATAAAATAATTAATGATCTAGAAAAAAAATTGAAAAGTGACTCATACGTGAATGTTTAGAGTTAAATTTGCTATTATGATTTATTAAATGTGATTAAAAATTAAGTATATATTAATTTCTCTCATTTTTCTTTTTCCTACCTTTTTGATTTAATTTATTTCCATATATTCATAAATTCAGATCCTTAAAAGTTTTAACTTTCATCTTAAAAAAGATTATAATACTCAAAGAAATTTAAATTTATACATTGTTACTCCATAAACATTTTAATTTTACAGTAACTGAAAAAGTATAAAATATTTTTGAACATATAAATCTACGACTAGAATCATAAAATCTTCTTTTTTAAAATGAAAATTGAAGTATGTTGTTTAGTCATCATTAAAAATAAACTATAAAATTATTGTAAAATACAAAACAATTCTTATATTTTTCATAATACATATTTAAAAATTGATTGAAAGTTCTAATCTAAAATTGTTCACTCGGGCTTAAATTTTCTTTTAATGCCTTTTATTGTTTTCTCTTAAATGAAGAAAACTCTTTATTAACTTATCAGTATAAATTTTTTCTTTTATCCCAAATGAAAAATACTTTTATTTAAATCTAGTTACTTGAATTCTGACTTAATGCTTAGTAGTTATGATAGACAGATAGGAGTTTTATCATTCAATCCTTGCTTTCTTAAAAAAATCAAACCATATTGCGAAGAAAAATTTTAAGAATTCCTGTATTTTTAAAAGTTGCTATTAAGAAAATTGGCAGAATTAAACAAAAATTGTGAGAAGTACGTGAGTCTGTGAAATTATATGGTAAAATAGTTGTTTTCCATTTATCTCGTCAATTTTTGTTTTTTATGGAAATTAATTACTTTTTTTAGGAAAAATTAATAATTATTATTATAGAATTTTTAGAGTAACATAATTTTAAGTTACATGATATTATGGGTAGCATCATTGCTGAATATTATTATAAAAATAAATCAAACCTTCAACACGCAATACTAATTTTTATTAAAAAATATAATTTTCATCAATAAATTTGTCTTGTTCACTTTTCTCAAGTGGCAAATGAAGGAAATCTAATGAGGATATGTTAAAAAGTTTAATTCATTTTTGATGCAAATCCTCGAAACAAAGCTTAGCTTAAATACATACATGCATGTATATATACGTATTCTTCATTATTAGAAATGAATTGCAGATATAATTTAAACTATTTAATAATGATTTTGAAATACAAAGAAAAGACTATTTACAAATGAATAGAGAAACATCATCTTAGAAAGTTATAATTAAAAGTTAATGATCGATCGTCAATTTGTACGTCTTCGTTTCACGTCTCTCCTCGTTGTTCTACATGTACGGCGGTAAACGTGATGCGTATGGCCCTCTGGTGACGCGTTCGATCCCACATATATATATATATATGTCAATCATAAATTTATAGTGAGGAATTTAAAAACATTAATTGAATGTCTTTCAATTGCTCACAATTAATATTACTTGTAAAAATCTTTTGATATTATAATTTTAACAATTATTAGAATAGAAAAATACTCTAACCGTCAAGTGAAAAATTAAAATTTTTATTTATGATATCTTTAATGACATTAAGAAATAGCATGAATGTTTATTTCTTAATGATAATAGGATGCCAATCTGTTACCTTTATTGCTAAAAATTTTATAGTCCTATTTCTGTGAATAATATCATATTAAGGTAATTGTTTGTATTAAATAAAACTTTCATTCTATTACTTTTTCAATGACTAAATTGAACTAACATGTAATCAATGATGCAGTATTAAAACTTTATGACATTTTTGATAAATTCAATTATGATTTTCATTGCTCTGAATTTACGCTTTGCATCTGTTTTTCACTCAAATGTATTTTGCTTTTTCATGTTGCATGATTTAAAAACAAATGCTATTTTCATATGTTGAATATTTTAAATATACTAAAACACCATTGATTGGAATACTTCATTAATTAAACTTAAATTTATAAATAATCTTTGCATTTTATTTGTTAATTATATTAATTGAGAATAAATCAACTAAACTAGCGTGATTTATAAATTTAAATCGTTTTACATATTTTTAAGTTTTTAAATGTTAATTAGTTATAGACTCCTTTTTCTTATTTTAAATACTAAACGTCAGTTAAAAATACTTACAGATTTATCTAAATATTTTCTAATATTTTTCTTGCATATAAATATTAAAATGTATAACAGAAATACTTTTTCAAGATAGTATTGACACTTATAACCATTTAAATAACCATTTCATGCTATTCATGAAAATTACTATACATAACAACTTTCAAATACTTTGGCTGTGGTAGAATAGTTGGTTAGGGCATCCGTCTTGCAGTCACCAAAATGTGGGTTCAATCCTCTGTCGGCTAAAGATCGTCGTGTTAACTAGGAGTGACTGAGACACCTAAAATATGTTGTGATCACAATTCCTCCTTGTTCATATTCCAAATTAATACTTCTGGGGGTTGTTAAGAGCTAGACTTTGAGTCTTCTCTGGTTTCCAATCACTAAATGGGAAAACCCAGATGGTGCTGCCATCTATGAGCCAAAAGCGTACTTCTACCTTTGTGGTTGTGATGGAAACTATGTTCAAAAACAGAAGACTCTCTATCTGACTTCATTCACCCAGCCCAGGACAATAGCTCATTTAAAAAGTTTTTTATCCTTAAATAAAATATAAGCAAAAAAATTCGATATTTATGACACGTTTTTATACTGAATGTATTCACAAGTGCCTTGTTAATAATAACATTCAATTTAAGTTATAACCGAGTAAATAACTGACATGAAATGATAGAAACACACACACACAAATTAATTTAGGGATTTTTAAACAACATTTATTTAAGTTTATTTATATTAAACTGATAAATAACAACTAAATTTTAAATAATCCTTTATTTTTAACAGATAGACACCAAATCTGACGCGTGACATATGTAAACAAACAAGGAATATTGTGATTCATAATTTAACTTATCATAAAAACTACTCATATTTTTGTAATGGTTATCTGATATTAATTTATTAAGTAAACTAATTAATGTTAGTTTAGAATTCACTAATGATAATAATAATAAATTTAATGTTTTAGATGTTAAACAAAATATAATAAGTAAACATAAAAATACTAATTATTCCTTAATATAAGTACCAAAGAACGGTAATTAAATTTTTAATATTTAAAATTCAATATTTAAAACAGATAAACTTTCAATTCCTATTATTACCAACAGTCAAAGAATCAGAATATTTTATACTATCGATAGAAAGTTAAAGCAATTTCTGGTAAAGTGCAAAGAATTCCACAGATAATAAATACACTTTTGCGGATTAATCCAAAAATAGACATAAATACGTGACTCTAAAATTTTTACGCTAATTAATTTATTTCCCGTAAACTATTACATGAAATTAATTAATTAAATCATGGTGTACTGGAAGATAATTACAAACGGGAAAAGTTTAACGTCCACAATGTTTACAATTCATACAATCATTGCTTTTACAAATATACTGGTTAATTAGCTTGTTTTGTCATAGAATGGATATAATTTCCTGTTGGAATTCAGATGAATAATTTGTCACCATGCTTGTATAATAATAGTTTGGGACATGGATCACGTACATACTTTATTTCATTAAATACACAGCATTGGAATGTAGACATATTTTCTGCACTTCAATATTTTTAAATAAAAGGATTTACCACAAATGACAAACAGTATATTTTACAAATGAGTTATTATTTAGTACAGACATATTGAAACTCACAATGAATGTTGAATATTATGAATTTTGTATTGTTAAAAATATTCTCTGCATATAATAAAGAATGATTGGTTATTTGAGAAATACACATTAAAACATTTATTTTAATAAAAACAACTCCAAATAATTTGGTTAAAACTAGTTATAAATTTTAATTTTTTAAGCATAGAATCAAGTATTATAATAAAAAATCTGGAATGTAAATGTTAACAGAATTGGATGATAGTTTTACATATACAGTATATTCAACATTCCTATTTCAAAATAATTGAAATAATTTCCTTCAAAAATTATTGAAAATAATTTCTCAAGCTTTTATATTTTAGGTAATTTTGTATCTTTAAAAATTTTGAAAAGAAATTATGAAAATATTTTTTAAGTTTTCATTAAGAAATTACTTTGTTTCATTTTATAATGATTTAGTTTTTGGTTTCAAATTACGATGTAAATTGAAAATTGTGATTATGAGCTATGTTATCAAGAATTAAATGTAGTAAAAATATTTAAAATATTCGTAAAAAATTTATTTTATTTTTCAATATTAAGCAATAAAGTTCAGTAATTTGATATGTTGAAAAAAAAATTAACAATAAGTATTCCTAATTAGCTGAAATGATTGTGAAAGCTTATTAAAAAATATTAAGCATGATTTTTATTCTGTTTACAATAGATGGTGTAAGATTAAATAAAATATGAAGACAATAAAATTTTTGTAACTCAAATGTAATTTATTTTATTTCAAATGCTATTACATTTATGTAATTTTTATTTTATTTTTACAACGTAATGCACAATAATTAATCGGTACTGTTTTGTGTTTATTATAATTTTATTTGGAGTTTCTCCTTGGTTACTAAAATTAGTGTAGTATAATTTTTAAAGTTTCAAGGAAAACCTGCTTTCTAACATTAATACTATAATCATATTTTTATTAAATTAATCAATTGTCTTATGTTCATGTTTAATGTATATGTATTCGAAGAAATGTATACAAAAGCATCATCTACAAGAAAGTGATTTTGGAGTTAATGAAATGCTATAAAAATATTCACAGCATTTAAAGTGAAATTAAACTAAAATACATTAATTTGTATTTTATTTTTCGTATGTAAATTACATCATTATTCAATATCTTGACTTACTTGAATTACGAAATTATAAATAATTCAAGGTGTTATTACCTATTTAGTGAATAAAACTTTTGTCCCGTATATTCTAAAATATACAGAAAGTCTCCAAAACGATGACCATTTAATTTAGGTACTAAAAAACTCTTAGAATGATAGTTAAAAGATTTCGTGCTTATGCATCTTTAAAAATATTTTGTTAATGATTGAAACAAAAATGGATAAATTTTAAGAATTTAGTTTTAAAATATTTTAAATAAAATGTTCATTATTATTAAACAGCAAAATATGTATGTCAAAATGAAGAAGAGTAGACATTTACAAAATAAATGTGCATAGTAGAATACCTATATCATTAAAAATAATTGCAGCAATATAGTAATGCAAATAGATATAAAGATCCATATTTTTGTACCAAAATATTTTGCCATTGGTGTCAATATTTTATACAAATTAAACTAATTTGAAAATTTGAAAAATTTTATAAAACCATAATTACATTTTGAAGGAAAACTCAGCAGTTATTGATTAAACTATTTCCAAATACTGTTTACACTACTTATTAAAATGACATATCTTTTAGTTTGACCTAATCAGTAAAAAAAATATTTCTTTGCTGAATCCGTGACTAAATCTTTGATGATAATAACTTTGTGCATTAAGAATTATTTGGAATCTAAGTCTCTAATGCTTTTCCGAGATATAGAGCATTTTTCCAAGGAATAGCAGATACTTTTCCAGAGAATCTGTGACATTTGTACCATTTGGCAAAATTCCCAGTAAGAAATGATAATAGGAGTAGCGGTATGCGCAGGATACTAACGCCAAGGTTTGCGAGCTGTAGAGAAAGTCATTGGGGCGCTACTGAATGCAAGAGATATTCCAAGCGTAACAGATGGCTTCAGGAAAGTTAGTTTTTCTTATGCATATGTTTTAACAGGTTGAATTTTCTCGTCTAGAGTTAGAATTTAAATAATATTTTGATCTTGCACTTCGAGATATTTTAGTTCGCCATTTTTAACTTGTTGCTAGGGAAAAATTTTAGAATTATTCGTAACTTCATATACCATATTCTAAAATCTTCCAGTTATCTATTAATGTAAAAGAAGAACGCATTAAGTTTTTAGAAAATTTAATTCACGCTATATATTTATAATTATGGTTGAAATGTTAAAGATTTTTAATTTCGTAATTAATAATAATTTCACGCACTAAAATAAGTCATACCCAAAATTTTCCGTTTTATTTGGATTTAAAAATTTGATAATAAGATTTGTTAATAGAATGTTTTTTTGTATTTTGATTTTATTAACAAATGAGATTTTGGAAGCTACATAGGAAGTGGTAAGACAAATTGAGAAAAGTATAGATCAAATTGAATTAAAATTGCGTAAATTTCGGATATTAAATTAAAAGCTTTAGGATAAGTATTTAAGAAAATATCGGGAGAGAATGTTGGAATCTCATATAAAAGAACATCTGTTACAATAGAATTTAATTTTTTCTTGAATAAATCTTATAGAACCAAGCTTCTTGTGAGAAGACTGAAAGTATTAAAAAAAATTCAACATTTATTTTATTTTAAATAAACATCTAAGTTATTTTTAAAATCTTATTCCAATTCCTATTTGATGATATTATTAATGTGAGTTTATTTAAAAATATTAAATATTATATACAAGCAATTAACTTTTTGAATTTGTATTTGTTTGTATGAATATAATATATTTTGGAATTTTAACTTAAAAGTAAACGCTCTATATGAAAGTGAGTCACATAAAATGTTTCGATTTTATGCATTGACATTTTTATGAAATATAACAATTTATAAATCATTTTAAAATACTGAAATGTTACAAAACGAGAGAAATACATTTCTAATGTCTTTTTATAAACATGATGTTTTTATACGTTATGTTTATTGTGACAAATATGATGTCTTAGCAGAATTCAGACATTTCTATGCATATTTTTAATGTATGATTGAATAATACATTTATTAATCAAAATCATTAACTTGGCAACATCATATACATTTTAATTGTTTAAGAAAAAATGGAAATGCGCAAAAGCTTTGCTCACTATTTGTTATGGGATAAGCTTCATTTAAGCAAATATCAAAGAAACTTTTAACTTTAGGAACACAAACTAGTCATCAATTGTGTCATATAATGAAATTAATCTTAGTAAAATCATGTCAATATTATATCTAACCTTGAAAGAAATATTTCTGATGCAATCAAATTACATAACAATTACTTATTATAAAATACCCTCAAGTACTTTAATGACGTGTTTTGATCTCTATAAAATTAAACTTAGTTTTTTTTTATATGGTTTGATGTTTATTAAGGTTAAGAGACCATTTTTAAAGTACTTTTTTCTGTACTCTGCTAATTTCAATATTTTTAGAATAGTTATAGTAGATATCTAGTTATCAAATCAAATCTATTTTCTTGAAAAGGCTTAAGTAATACTATAGCGAGATCTAAAATCAATAGAAAGGCCTTTTATAAAATATTTGAATAATATGTGTGAGTTGGTGTATCTTTTTTAATACTATCCTATTACATATTTGAAAACAGAAATATTTTTAATTTTAGATTTTTATTATTTAGAATAATACTTTTTCATTTATTAGTTACGCTTTAAGCTAAAAATTGACTAGTATTATTATTAAATGTAAGTGCATTCCCTATTGCCAAACAAAAATTTAATTAATGTACATAATATTTCCATAAGTTCATTATCACTTTTTTAAACATTTTCGATAGCAATTGTATATTTTAAACCATGCAATCATTAATTGTATTCAATTTAAAATATGAGTACTGAAATCTTTATAAATAGGTAAGTTGACAAATTTCTTGCGTCTTCAATTACTTTATTGCTGCAATGATTTAATCGATATATAAAAAATATATTATAAATGTTATGTATCTAACTATTGCTATTAACCAGATTTACATCGCTAAAAAGAAGAGTAACAAATGGTTTTTGGGAATTTCAGTACTGCCTGTAATTATAATGTAATCAATAAAAGAAGTAATGTAAAAATAAATGATTAAATGCAACCATTTATAAAAGTTATGTTTTACCTAATTAAATATGAATTAGGTTGCTAAGCAACAATAAATAAATAGGAAAATAGTATCATTTAAGCTGTTAATCAAATGTTTATAAATTTCAGTTGTATGTATAAATTCCTGGCTGTCTCTTATATTTCTTCTTTTTTTGCTAAATAGAATGAATAGCACTTAATTTAGTTTATTGATTTTATAATCCCTTGATTTATCATTATTCCATATTTATTAGGTTCATAGGTACTAATATTCAAGTTTCATGCATAAGTTTTTATATATATTTCAGGTACAAAATATCTCGTGAATAAATAAAACGTTGATATTTCACCGCATATAATTTATCAATAATATTATTTATGCATTTAAATATTAACGAAATAAAAAAATCATTTATTGTATACGTTGTGTAGTCAAAATTTACTTTTTATTACTAAAGATAGATAAAAGTAACAAAATTTTTTCAGTTTTATTACTATTATAATTTATATATAGATATTTGATAGAAATATAAATTTTGTTATCCAGGCTTTAATTGGTTCCAAAATCAAACATTTTGCGTTCATAATTTTTTTATCATTTTAATTTTAGCTGATGAATCATATTTATGTTTACATTACCACTTTTAATGTTCGCAATATTGCATTTTTATTGATTAAATGTCATGACAATATTATTGCTTTAATTTGAAGTATAGCTACTAAATTATCTATACTTCAATTTAAACAATAATATTGTTATAACATTTAATCAATAAAAATGCAATATTGCGAACATTAAAAGTGGTAATGTAAACATAAATATGATTCATCAGCTAAAATTAAAATGATAAAAAAATTATGAACGCAAAATGTTTGATTTTGGAACCAATTAAAGCCTGGATAACAAAATTTATATTTCTATCAAATATCTATATATAAATTATAATAGTAATAAAACTGAAAAAATTTTGTTACTTTTATCTATCTTTAGTAATAAAAAGTAAATTTTGACTACACAACGTATACAATAAATGATTTTTTTATTTCGTTAATATTTAAATGCATAAATAATATTATTGATAAATTATATGCGGTGAAATATCAACGTTTTATTTATTCACGAGATATTTTGTACCTGAAATATATATAAAAACTTATGCATGAAACTTGAATATTAGTACCTATGAACCTAATAAATATGGAATAATGATAAATCAAGGGATTATAAAATCAATAAACTAAATTAAGTGCTATTCATTCTATTTAGCAAAAAAAGAAGAAATATAAGAGACAGCCAGGAATTTATACATACAACTGAAATTTATAAACATTTGATTAACAGCTTAAATGATACTATTTTCCTATTTATTTATTGTTGCTTAGCAACCTAATTCATATTTAATTAGGTAAAACATAACTTTTATAAATGGTTGCATTTAATCATTTATTTTTACATTACTTCTTTTATTGATTACATTATAATTACAGGCAGTACTGAAATTCCCAAAAACCATTTGTTACTCTTCTTTTTAGCGATGTAAATCTGGTTAATAGCAATAGTTAGATACATAACATTTATAATATATTTTTTATATATCGATTAAATCATTGCAGCAATAAAGTAATTGAAGACGCAAGAAATTTGTCAACTTACCTATTTATAAAGATTTCAGTACTCATATTTTAAATTGAATACAATTAATGATTGCATGGTTTAAAATATACAATTGCTATCGAAAATGTTTAAAAAAGTGATAATGAACTTATGGAAATATTATGTACATTAATTAAATTTTTGTTTGGCAATAGGGAATGCACTTACATTTAATAATAATACTAGTCAATTTTTAGCTTAAAGCGTAACTAATAAATGAAAAAGTATTATTCTAAATAATAAAAATCTAAAATTAAAAATATTTCTGTTTTCAAATATGTAATAGGATAGTATTAAAAAAGATACACCAACTCACACATATTATTCAAATATTTTATAAAAGGCCTTTCTATTGATTTTAGATCTCGCTATAGTATTACTTAAGCCTTTTCAAGAAAATAGATTTGATTTGATAACTAGATATCTACTATAACTATTCTAAAAATATTGAAATTAGCAGAGTACAGAAAAAAGTACTTTAAAAATGGTCTCTTAACCTTAATAAACATCAAACCATATAAAAAAAAACTAAGTTTAATTTTATAGAGATCAAAACACGTCATTAAAGTACTTGAGGGTATTTTATAATAAGTAATTGTTATGTAATTTGATTGCATCAGAAATATTTCTTTCAAGGTTAGATATAATATTGACATGATTTTACTAAGATTAATTTCATTATATGACACAATTGATGACTAGTTTGTGTTCCTAAAGTTAAAAGTTTCTTTGATATTTGCTTAAATGAAGCTTATCCCATAACAAATAGTGAGCAAAGCTTTTGCGCATTTCCATTTTTTCTTAAACAATTAAAATGTATATGATGTTGCCAAGTTAATGATTTTGATTAATAAATGTATTATTCAATCATACATTAAAAATATGCATAGAAATGTCTGAATTCTGCTAAGACATCATATTTGTCACAATAAACATAACGTATAAAAACATCATGTTTATAAAAAGACATTAGAAATGTATTTCTCTCGTTTTGTAACATTTCAGTATTTTAAAATGATTTATAAATTGTTATATTTCATAAAAATGTCAATGCATAAAATCGAAACATTTTATGTGACTCACTTTCATATAGAGCGTTTACTTTTAAGTTAAAATTCCAAAATATATTATATTCATACAAACAAATACAAATTCAAAAAGTTAATTGCTTGTATATAATATTTAATATTTTTAAATAAACTCACATTAATAATATCATCAAATAGGAATTGGAATAAGATTTTAAAAATAACTTATATGTTTATTTAAAATAAAATAAATGTTGAATTTTTTTTAATACTTTCAGTCTTCTCACAAGAAGCTTGGTTCTATAAGATTTATTCAAGAAAAAAATTAAATTCTATTGTAACAGATGTTCTTTTATATGAGATTCCAACATTCTCTCCCGGTATTTTCTTAAATACTTATCCTAAAGCTTTTAATTTAATATCCGAAATTTACGCAATTTTAATTCAATTTGATCTATACTTTTCTCAATTTTTCTTACCCTTTCCTATGTAGCTTCCAAAATCTCATTTGTTAATAAAATCAAAATATAAAAAAAAACATTCTATTAACAAATCTTATTATCAAATTTTTAAATCCAAATGAAACGGAAAATTTTGGGTATGACTTATTTTAGTGCGTGAATTTATTATTAATTACGAAATTAAAAATCTTTAACATTTCAACCATAATTATAAATATATAGCGTGAATTAAATTTTCTAAAAACTTAATGCGTTCTTCTTTTACATTAATAGATAACTGGAAGATTTTAGAATATGGTATATGAAGTTACGAATAATTCTAAAATTTTTCCCTAGCAACAAGTTAAAAATGGCGAACTAAAATATTTCGAAGTGCAAGATCAAAATATTATTTAAATTCTAACTCTAGACGAGAAAATTCAACCTGTTAAAACATATGCATAAGAAAAACTAACTTTCCTGAAGCCATCTGTTACGCTTGGAATATTTCTTGCATTCAGTAGCGCCCCAATGACTTTCTCTAAAGCTCGCAAACCTTGGCGTTAGTATCATGCGCATACCGCTACTCCTATTATCATTTCTTACTGGGAATTTTGCCAAATGGTACAAATGTCACAGATTCTCTAGAAAAGTATCTTCTATTCCTTGGAAAAATGCTCTATATCTCGGAAAAGCATTAGAGAGTTAGATTCCAAATAATTCTTAATGCACAAAGTTATTATCATCAAATATTTAGTCACGGATTCAGCAAAGAAATATATTTTTTACTGATTAGGTCAAACTAAAAGATATGCCATTTTAATAAGTAGTGTAAACAGTATTTGGAAATAGTTTAATCAATAACTGCTGAGTTTTCCTTCAAAATGTAATTTTGGTTTTATAAATTTTTTCAAATTTTAAAATTAGTTTAATTTGTATAAAATATTCACACCAATGGCAAAATATTTTGGTACAAAAATATGGATCTTCATATCTATTTGCATTACTATATTGCTGCAATTATTTTTAATGATATAGGTATTCTACTATGCACATTTATTTTGTAAATGTCTACTCTTCTTCATTTTGACATACATATTTTTCTGTTTAATAATAATGAACATTTTATTAAAAATATTTTAAAACTAAATTCTTAAAATTTATCCATTTTTGTTTCAATCATAAACAAAATATTTTTAAAGATGCATAAGCACGAAATCTTTTAACTATCATTCTAAGAGTTTTTTAGTACCTACATTAAATGGTCATCGTTTTGGAGACTTTCTGTATATTTTAGAATATACGGGACAAAAGTTTTATTCACTAAATAGGTAATAACACCTTGAATTATTTATAATTTCGTAATTCAAGTAAGTCAAGATATTGAATAATGATGTAATTTACATACGAAAAATAAAATATAAATTAATGTATTTTAGTTTAATTTCACTTTAAATGCTGTGAATATTTTTATAGCATTTCATTAACTCCAAAATCACTTTCTTGTAGATGATGCTTTTGTATACATTTCTTCGAATACATATACATTAAACATGAACATAAGACAATTGATTAATTTAATAAAAAATATGATTATAGTATTAATGTTAGAAAGCAGGTTTTCCTTGAAACTTTAAAAATTATACTACACTAATTTTAGTAACCAAGGAGAAACTCCAAATAAAATTATAATAAACACAAAACAGTACCGATTAATTATTGTGCATTACGTTGTAAAAATAAAATAAAAATTAAATAAATGTAATAGCATTTGAAATAAAATAAATTACATTTGAGTTACAAAAATTTTATTGACTTCATATTTTATTTAATCTTACACCATCTATTGTAAACTGAATAAAAATCATGCTTAATATTTTTTAATAAGCTTTTACAATCATTTCAGCAAATCAGGAATACTTATTGTTAATTTTTTTTTCAACATATCAAATTACTGAACTTTATTGCTTAATATTGAAAAATAAAATAAATTTTTTACGAATATTTTAAATATTTTTACTACATTTAATTCTTGATAACATAGCTCATAATCACAATTTTCAATTTATATCGGAATTTGAAACCAAAAACTAAATCATTATAAAATGAAACAAAGTAATTACTTAATGAAAACTTAAAAAATATTTTCATAAACTCTTTTCGAAATTTTTAAAGATATAAAATTACCTAAAATATAAAAGCTTGAGAAATTATTTTCAATAATTTTTGAAGGAAATTATTTCAATTATTTTGAAAGAGGAATGTTGAATATACTGTATATGTAAAACTACCATCCAATTCTGTTAACATTTACATTCCAGATTTTTTATTATAATACTTGATTCTATGCTTAAAAAATTAAAATTTATAACTAGTTTTAACCAAATTATTTGGAGGTGTTTTTATTAAAATAAATGTTTTAATATGTATTTCTCAAATAACCTATCATTCTTTATTATATGCGGAGAATATTTTTAACAATACAAAATTCATAATATTTAACATTCATTGTGAGTTTCAATATGTCTGTACTAAATAATAACTCATTTGTAAAATATACTGTTTATCATTTGTGGTAAATCCTTTTATTTAAAAATATTGAAGTGCAGAAAATATGTCTACATTCCAATGCGGTGTATTTAATGAAATAAAGTATGTACATGATCCATGTCCCAAACTATTATTATACAAGCATGGTGACAAATTATTCATCTGAATTCCAACAGGAAATTATTTCCATTCTATGAGAAAACAAGCTAATTAACCAGTATATTTGTAAAAGCAATGATTGTATGAATTGTAAACATTGTGAACGTTAAACTTTTCTCGTTTGTAATTATCTTCCAGTACACCATGATTTAGTTAATTAATTTCATGTAATAGTTTACGGGAAATAAATTAATTAGCGTATAAATTTTAGAGTCACGTATTTATGTCTATTTTTGGATTAATCCGCAAAAGTGTATTTATTATTTGAGGAATTCTTTGCACTTTATCAGAAATTGCTTTAGCTTTCTATCGATAGTATAAAATATTCTGATTCTTTGACTGTTGGTAATAATAGGAATTGAAAGTTTATCTGTTTTAAATATTGAATTTTAAATATTAAAAATTTAATTACCGTTCTTAGGTACTTATATTATGGAATAATTAGTATTTTTATGTTTAATTATTATATTTTGTTTAAAATCTAAAACATTAAATTTATTATTATTATTATTATCATTAGTGAATTCTAAACTAACATTAATTAGTTTACTAAATAAATTAATATCAGATAACTATTACAAAAATATGAGTAGTTTTTATGATAAGTTAAATTATGAATAACAATATTCCTTGTTTGTTTACATATGTCACGCGTCAGATTTGGTGTCTATCTGTTAAAAATAAAGGATTATTTAAAATTAAGTTGTTATTTATCAGTTTAATATAAATAAATTTAAATAAATGTTGTTTAAAAATCCCTAAATTAATTTGTGTGTGTGTGTGTGTTTCTATCATTTCATGTCAATTATTTACTCGGTTATAACTTAAAGTATAATAACATTTTCTTCAATGTATCGTAGTTTAGAAGCATAGCATTGATTGATAATTTAGAAATGAACAAAATGTTTCTATTTCTCTTTAAATTACAGTTAAATTTTATAGCCAACTTATATGATTCATATAATATTATATTGTTTTCCTCTCCAAGTTTTGAGATGTTAATTGAATTAATAATTGAATATTATTATTAACAAGGCACTTGTGAATACATTCAGTATAGAAACGTGTCATAAATATCGAATTTTTTTGCTTATATTTTATTTAAGGATAAAAAACTTTTTAAATGAGCTATTGTCTGGGGCTGGGTGAATAAAGTCAGATAGAGAATCTTCCGTTTTTGAACATAGTTTCCATCACAACCACAAAGGTAGAAGTACGCTTTTGGCTCATAGATGGCAGCACCATCTGGGTTTTCCATTTAGTGATTGGAAACCAGAGAAGACTCAAGGTCTGGCTCTTAACAACCCCAGAAGTATTAATTTGGAATATGAACATGGAGGAAATTGTGATCACAACAAATTTTTGGTGTCTTAGTCACCCCTAGTTACCACGACGATCTTTAGACGGCAGAGGATTGAACCCACATTTTGATGACTGCAAGGCTGATGCCCTAACCAACTAGGCTACCACAGCCAAAGTATTTGAAAGTTGTTATGTATAGTAATTTTCATAAACAGTATGAAATGATTATTTAAATGGTTATAAGTGTCAATATTCTATAGAAAAGGTATTTCTAATGTACATTTTATATTTACATGCAAGAGAAATATTAGAAAAAATTTAGATAGATCTGAAAGTATTTTTTACTGACGTTTGGTATTTAAAATAAGAAAAAGGAGTCAATAACTAATTAATATTTAAAAACTTAAATATATATAAAAAGATTTAAATTTATAAATCAAGCTAGTTTAGTTGATTTATTCTCAACTAATATAATAAATAAATAAAATGCAAAGATTATTTCAAAATTTAAGTTTAGTTAATGAAGTATTCCAATCAATGCTGTTTTATTATGTTTAAAATACTTAACATATGAAAATAGTGTTTCTTTTTAAATACTTCAACAGCAATATACATTTCAATAAATAACAGATGCAAAGCGTAAATGCAGAGCAACTAATATCATAATTGAGTTTATCAAAAATGACACAAGGTTTTAATAATGCATCATTGATTGCAATGTTATTTCAATTTAGTCATTGAAGAAGAAAAAGAATAAAAGTTTTACTTAATACAAACAATTATCTTAATATGATATTATTCACAGAAATAGGACTATAAAATTTTTAGCAATAAAGGTAACAGATTGATATCTTATTATTATTAAGAAATAAAGATTCATGCTATTTCTTAATGTCATTAAAAATAACATAAAAAAAATTTAATTATTCACTTGATGGTTAGGGTAGTTTTCTATTCTAATTAATGTTTAAATTATAATATCAAAAGATGTTTACAAGTAATATTAATTGTGAGAAATCGAAAGACATAAAATGAAAGTTTTTAACTGCCTCACAATAATGTTATATATATACATGCATGTAAGTATTTAAGTTAAACTTTGTCTCGATGTTTTGCATCAAAAATGAATTAAACTTTTTAACATATCCTCATTAGATTACCTTCCATAGATTTGAACAAGGCAAATTTATTGATGAAAAATTTATGTTTTAATAAAAATAAACATTACGTGTTGCAGGTTTGAATGATTTTTATAATAATATTCAGCAATGATCCTTCCCATAATGTCATGTTAAAATTATGTTACTCTAAAAATTCTATAATAATAATTATTAATTTTTCCTAAAAAAAGTAATTAATTTCCATTGAAAACAAAAATTAATGAGATAAATGGAAAACAACTCTATTTTTCCATATAATTTTATAGACTCACGTACATCTCACAATTTTTGTTTAATTATGCGAATTTTCTTATAACCATCTTTTAAAAATAAAGGATATTCTTTAAGTTTTTCTTCGCAATATGGTTTGATTTTTTTAAGAAAGCAAGGACTGAATGATAAAATTCCTATCTGACAATCATATCTACTAAGCATTAAGTCAGAATTTAAGTAACTAGATTTTAAGAAAAGTATTTTTCATTCAGAATAAAAGAAAAAGTTTATACTGATAAGTTAATAAAAAGTTTTTTGCATTTGAGAAGAAACAATAAAATGCATTAAAAGAAAATTTAAGACCGAGTGTACAATTTTAGATTAGAACTTTCAATCAATTTGAATACATATTATTAATTATTAATTTTGCATTAATTTTGTTGTCATTTTTAATGATGACTAAGCAACATACTTAAATTTTCATTTAAATAAAGAAGATTTTATGAGTCATAGGTTTAAATGTTCAAAAATATTTTATATTTTTTCCGTTCATGTAAAATTAAAAAGGATATGGAGTATAACAATGTATAAAGTTCTCTGAGAATGATAATCTTTTTGAAAATGAAAGTTAAAACTTTTGAGGATCTAAATTTATAAATATGTCGGAAGTTAATTAAATGTAAAAGCTAGGAAAAAGAAAATGGGAAAAATTAATATATACTTAATTTTTTAATCACATTTAATAAATATATTAGCAAATTTAACTCTAAACATTTTTGTACGTGTCACTTTTCAAATATTTATTTTTCTAAATCATTAATTATTTTATCTTAATTTAAAATATTAGAAATCGTACAACGTAACTTTAGTTTTAAAGTTATATGCTATACCTTAAAAGTTAAAAATTTTAAGAAACTAAGTTTTCCAACTTAATTAGACAACCATGTTTATGAAAAGTTGTATCCATTAATTCAAATAATATCTAATGTTTTTAGAAAGCTGGATTTATTCAAACAATTTTTCTTTTAAAATTATATTTGTTTCTTCATAACATTTTATAGAGCCTTATTAGAGGATGCATATTATGACGAAATATTGATCATTTTTATTTTCTAATAATAGAATACAATAAATTAAAAGCTACTTTATCAAGAATGATGTGTAATATGATACATTTTTAATAAATAATCAAAGTATTAATCAAATTCATTTTGAATATTTAGAAAAATTGAATAAAATTTACTCTATTACTCTTCTCTTACGACCTTCAAAAATTGCCTATTTTAAAGTAAATTTTGATACAATAATTGCATATAATTACACAAAAGTTTATTGCAAAGAGAGAGAAAATTCAGTTTTCAAATCAAATATATTCCCTAATCTGTTACAACATAATAGAATTGTCTTCTATAATTTTACACTAATTTACAAACATTTTATAAATTTTCCATTGCAAAATGTAAAGGTATTTATTAAAACAAATTAAAAGGAAAAAATTAGAAAATTTGATTTCACACTGGTTTGATTAAGGGAATATAGCTTTGAATTGCTTTTCTACAGTCATTTTTTTAAACAGAATGGCTATTTTGTTTGTAACCTAAAGTTTTAAGTGGATTTTAAAACAAAACAATATTCACACTTGAAGTTGAAATTAGTCTATAAAAATTTAAACTTAAAGCTAAAACCTTTACCAATTCTGCAACCGAAATGACTTGATTAAAAATATTATTCAAGATGTATTTATCTGAACCATTATTGATCAAATAAGCAAAGAAAAAAATATTGATATATCTATAACTTAGAACAAATGGAAAACCTCTCAAAAGTTTTATTTTTTCAATATTTAATAAATCGTAAGGAAATAAATTAAACACAAGGTACAAGAAATAATTGTGATTAACTTGGTTTTTCCATGAAGTTAATTTAAAGGAAAAGTGTAGGTTAAATTTGTTATTTTTTTATATTACAATTTTTTTATTAAAAAATTCAAGCATTTTAGCAATTTTTTTATTTTATAGTCTTGCAAAGAATTAATAAATTTTATGCCAAATACTGCTTGTATTGTTTTTGTTCGTTTATTTAAGAGTATTTTGTGCTTACAGTTCATCTATCACACTAAATATATATTATAAAATCTGTATTTATTTTCTAATTTTAACAATCTGCTGCTTTAAAACTTAACTGAAAAAACAGAAGAAGTTACTAATCCAAGTTCGATGTTTCAATCAGAAGATCAAAAATATAATATATATAGTTCAGTTATATACAAACATACATATTTGTTTCAAGATATATGTACATATTAAGTTTTAAAGCATAAAAACGTTTAGTTTAATTTTATTTTAAATGCGTAACTAATAGCAATTTATCTAAAATTATTTTTTGAAACATGTAATAAAATTTTTAATCATTTAAAAGACACTTAAAATTTCAAACTTTGAAAAGCATATAAATCATAAAAAAATAGAATTGGAATCTCTTCTCAACTGAATTGAAAGTATAATAAATTGAAAGTGATAAATTGAATATATCAATTTATCAACTTGGCATTCATTTTTTTGTTTTAAGATATGCCATGGCCATGCATTGGCAGCTGTGTGTAGATAGTAAATTTCATTTGAATGTCATTAATCTTTTATTTTATTCTTTCCCTTGATTTTTGAGGCTGACATCTTATTTTTGCCGTGTCTCCATCTAAGTAAAAATGCTTTTGATTCCTCTTACATAAAACTCCGAATAATATCTTACACTTCATATAATTTATTCATATGCTTATTCTTCTAGAAAACCATTTTTAAGAAAACACATTTAAAGCATATTTCATTATTAGATTCATGTACTAACTGCGCAAAAATTTAACAAGTTTCTATATATAATTATAATAAGTCAGTTTTAAATTCGTCAGTTAAAATTTGAGATTTTAATACCAAAGCATGACTTAAAATAATCAAAATTTTAGTTCCTAGTAAAAAAACAAGAAAAAGATTAAACAACAATGAAAAAGGCAATGAATGATTTCAGTTTAAATTTTTACATTAATTATTGTTGATATTTTGCAACAAATAAAAAATATCGTTTAAAGTTATTACTCAAAATCACGGGTCAGTTTTTTATTCTTTGTAAAATTTTTAAGAGATTTCAATAGAAATTTTAAATTTTCAATTTTAAGAGAATTCAAATTTTTTTCTTTCAAAATCTCTTGAAATATATTAACTAAATAAAAAATAATTTTATTCCTAAAAAAGCATATTCCTTTATAGAAAATAAATATATTATATTTAGTTACAGAATAACATATTGTGTATAAAATATAAAGGTATGCCTTTATTAATTGTGGCTCAAACTTTTTCACATATTATTATTCAACAAATACGCTTGTTTCGTAAATTCCAAGCAAAGTCTATTAGTTTTCAAGGGATGTTTAAAATACAATAATTTTTATATTTTCCTTAAAAATACTTACAATACTTATAGTGCTATCTTAGCTTAGTATCTCTTTATCAGGTTAAAAAAAAAGCCTAAGAGGATAATGTTAAAATATTTCTTGCTCTTGTTAAATAAAACTTAGAGGCTGATCATTGCAAAATATAATCAAAATATCTTTAGAGAACAATAGTTACTAACATATGAAACATAAAAATGTGAACTTAAGGAATGTGAGATGATTAAATTTAACTACAGATAGCAATAATACAAAAAATGAAATGTTATGCTCATATATGCATTTTCTCTTTGGATAGAATTTGTACATTTAAAAGAACAGCGATTTTCAATGAAATTCAAAACAAGTAAATATATAATATTAGTTTCTGTTTGAATTGTGTATTAAATTTAATCTATTGGATATAAGAAATTTACGAGCTGGCTGGTTAATTATCCTACAGTCATTTTTGGAACATGAGACTTAATATGGTTGCAAATTGATACCGATTAAAAAATTAAAAATTAAAATAGGTATCGATTATACAAAAAATTATTTTATTCTGGTGAAACTAGTACCTAGAATTTGTTGCAGTGAAGGAATGAACTCTAAGCATTCAGCACTAATACTAAGTTAAAAACCATCTGGGACTTTATAAAAATACAGTATACGCCCGTTTTAAGTAATCTCTAACTTACAAATGCTTATTTTATAACTAATCACCTGTACTTAACATGGACCTATAGGTACATAAATTTATTTCATACTTAAGAACTAAAGTTTTGAGAAACTTTTTTGCAAATCGCTCTTTAAATTTTCTGTTTAAATTTTTTTCACCATGATTTTTCTTAAATTTCTATTATAATTTTATTCTTGGTTGGGAAACTTGGTTCAACGTTTTTCTTAAAAACCATAAATCCTTCGAATTGTGGATTACATACTATATTACAGAATTTAAATCCAAGTTTTTTTTAAACATATTGTGTGATTTTTTTCCTCATAATTTATTTCTCATTTCACAGCAAATGAATCAGATTATAACAATTGTTCCAAATGTAAATATGGTAACGAACATTTTTAAATAGCTTCAATAGCTTGATATCACCGTATAAAATTGACCTTCAAAATTGTGGTGGTGCAATATACTTGTAAATATTTGCTTAGAAGGATGTTGTTTACTGGAAAAAAA
>JAPDSC010092643.1:8833-26080 GCA_026290005.1 Latrodectus geometricus | reverse complement strand
GTATATGTATATGTATATATATTTTTTTTTCTTGCGGATATTCAATGTGAAATATATTTTTCCACATCAGCTCTTAGAATACATATTTTGATATAAATTTTATAAAGGAATCATATTTACAATACGACAAAAAAAAGTCAGCTTTCATTTAGTCTCGAAGGAAGTTTGTTTTACATTTTCTCATAAATCAAATCCTCTATCTTGAATTATGTGCAATCTTATCAATCTAAACAAATATTTAATGCAAGATATCCTAATAAATATTAAAATTATTCATCAGAAACAAATATTGTATGCAAAAGTATCAAATTTAAATAAAAAATTCCCCAATACAAATTAGAGACTTAAGAACACACTTTCCCAGAAAGCAGAAGCTACTTTGAACTATAATTATCTTTTCTGTTTTGATAATTTGATTAGATAAAATTCAACATAAAATACAAGGGATGGAAAATGTTTCACATTAATTATTTTAAAAAGTTGAAGTTTTAGTTGAGAACATAGCAAACTTTTGGTTTAAAAATAACTGAGTTTCCCACAAAATGTTGGCTTAATGAACCATTGATCTCTGATGCTATGTTCCATTACTTAATATAAAAATCAATAGTAGAAAATATCGAAAAGAAAATAATGTTCCTGTGATGCATTCATCAAAATTGGATTTAAAGATGAGTAATGCAATGGTCTGAGAGAAATATAGGTTTCTTAGAACAACTAGAATTCTACATTACTTCTTATTTCTCAGAATGAATAAATGAAGAATATTTTAATTACACAAATAATTATGCTAAAATGAAGCTGCTATGCTTTATATTAGAAACCAGTTTGGTCACAATAGTAAAATGCAAACAAAATCCTAAGATCATTTATATTATTTTCAAGGAAATAATCATTTTATATTTATATTTTTGGTATAATAAATCAAAATTAATTTTTGGAAATATTTTGCGTAAGTTTTTACCACTATTATAAATAATTAAATATCTTTAAAATATATAAGAAAATAATCTAATAATAGTGGATTGTTATGTTTTGAAACTAATATAAATATATCGTATATAATAATATGATCAAAAAAAATTTGCTTAATTGTCTAAACCTTATTCTTGGGGAAAAAAATCAAATTCACTTAACACAACAATATGTCAAACAATTACAAAAAATAATTAATCTATATCATATGTAAATTAAGTTATTTTTATATTCACATAGTTTAATATTAAACATTAAACAATTACTTTAAATACCTTAATTGTAATACATTATTGACATTTTTACTCAATATTCTATTTTAAAGTAGTTTCTTTAAGTTTTTAAAGATAATATCACCCCTTAAAACTTCTCATTCAAATAATTTATTCATTACAGAGCATTTTTTTCCTCTATCATCCACAAAGAAGTTAAAAAATAAAATTAATTGAAACTGTAACATTAAAATACAATATATGTCCTTTTAAGACATCAATTTCTCAGAGAAGCAAAAATTATTCCTGCACACAAAATTTTACTCTCATTACATTTGATAAACCCATTACTGATATAGTCATATTTTGGGAAGATAAGTCCATCGCATCCTGGCAAGAAAAACTAAGAAAAGAAATTCATCATCAACAGAAAGGAATTATTTGAATGAAACTCAGTGTTTCTTATTTCAATTTAATTGTATATTAAATTGAAATTACATAATTAACTTATACATATTTGTAGAATTTGCATTGTTATGATAAATTTTTTTGAAAAATAACGAACAGAATCAATTTACTTTTATTGGCATATTCGTGATAATTCATAATTTTGAATTATTTTTAATGTAAATGTATTTAGTTTAAAGTTTTTGATATTTAATGTATATAACAGTTGTGGAAATGTAAGCAAAAGAAGTTTTATTATTTTTATGCATGAATACATTGAATACATGAAATACAATTTGCTTTATTATTTTTATCCATGAAATATGAATTACCTTTATATAACGTATTTTGGTAAGCGTTTGCAAATAATTGAAAATGTAAAACAAAATTTAAAAAAAAAGGATTATGTGCTAAAAATATGGATGGAAAGGCACTTAATTTTATGTGTTTCTTGAAATCACAAAAAATAGGAAATGTTTAGTTTTTTTAACTATTTTATAAAATTAGTTAATTTCATATCATTCACTCATAAATATAATTAATTTCTTAAAATTTAAAAATTCTCTAGAATTTATTAGTATCTATTAAACATAATAACAATGTGCTGAATTAAAATACCTTAATATGATTTAAACTTCAAAATATTCCTTAATATATATATATATATTCTTAAATTGGTATGAAACTGTTTCTAAAAACTATATGATTAAGCTTAAATGTATTTTTTACAATAGCATGATATTTCTCGGTATATATCAGTATAAATTAAAATGTTTTCTGAAATCTTTTAACAGAATAGCTTTGAAAAATTCAAGTATTTTTAAAATAAACAATTATTATTAAAATACAAAAATCTGCAAAATATAATAAATATTCAAGTTATTAAGTCAAGTTGCTTAAAATGTAATAAATATTCAAGCTAGATATTTAAATTATTAAATTTAAGTACATAAAAATCTTGTCGTTTATATACATAAGATATTTAGATTTTTGAAATTTAATTAATAAATAATAAAATATCATTTATCCAGAAAAGACTACAATTTGTGAATAGCAATTCAAAAAATACAAGGTTAAAAAATTAAAAACAACTTTTCATTTACATGTGTTACAAATGTCAAAATTTTAAACTTGCATGGGATTTCTTTACTAAATTCTCATGTCATTTTTATTTAGTATTCAATAATAATATTTCAGGATTTAAAGTATTAAATTGATTTATAATTTATTTAATATTTTTCCCAACATTTAAAACTTATTTCATTAATTCAAGTTTAATACGTAATGACAATAATTTTTAGTCAGGCTATTCAAATATTTTCAACAACTTATTTCTTCTTAATAAAAATTGGATAAGTAGATGTTTAAAATTAGAAAAAATCAAATTAAGAAGACTCAAATGTCAATGAAATATATTGACTTTATACTTCACTGTCATTTGAGTCTTTTTAATTTGATTGTTTCCAGAAATTGAATGATTTTAATTTACATAGGAAGATATATGAACATTACTATCAAATTCTTTGGTGTAATTTTGATTTTCATCGAAAAAATTAAATACTATTTCATACTTTATAGTTTACGAAACAAATACCTGAATTTTAAATACATAGTTTTATTTCGGAAATCTATTTAAATTCTTCTTTGAAAAAGAAGTATTTTTTAAGTTGTTTAAATTAAATAATCAATCCTAAGTACAATTTTTAATTGACATCAGAGATACATTTTTGATTATTGTCATTAAATTAATGCCTAATACAAAGTCTCACATTTATTTAATGTACCTTAATAATTTTTCAAATATAATTTTTGACATTTATAAAAGATAATATAAAATCTGTCTTAAAATTTTAAGAAGATATATATTTACACTTTTTTTCATTCAATAAGCCATCATTGATGTTATGCAGTTAACGTAAGGAGTTTAATCATGAATGTTATTCTTTGTGTGAATGTGTTGAATGGTAATGTAAATTAAGCTTTGCGTTGTAAGATACAAAACATGAAGTTACAGAAATATTAATAAGTTTTATAAAATATTGCTTTTATGATATAAACAAATATCAAGTATTCAAAAATGCAAAAATCCATTTATTCATTTGCTTTGAAGTATACGTATTAAAAATAATGACAATCACCTTTATTTCATACGAAGAATTATTTAATTAGGCAATTTAATAGAAGCATGTATCTATAATTGTTTGAACAGCATTCATTTAATCAAAATCATAATAAATTTAGAAATTCCAGATAATTTTATCAAAGCATCTATTATCATGCTGAATTTATTTATTTTAATATAATGGAATATATTTTTTCCTTTGACAGCCTAAGAAATATATGCATTCAAGTTTTATAGTTTAAGGGAATATTTCTATTATATGAATTATTCAAAATAAATTTGATTTGAATATTTATGCGTGAATTTCGAGAAGTTTTGTCTTAAATGTCAACAATAGTTTTATATGATTTTCATTTTGATATTAAAAATTCCCATATAATCCCAATATGTTGATCTAAGTATTGTCATAACAAGTTTATTTATGCAAATGTATATTCTTATTAGATAAGTATTGTTACTGAAGATTGCTGGAAATATCTGACAAAGTTTCATAATAATGAATAATATATTTAAGATTGGTTTATCTTATAAGCAAATACTATATAATGTAACGATAAATATGCCAAAATGATATTTAAAAACATGAATAACTACAATTGTATTTAAAATAATATTTGATGCTTTTTAAAGTGTAAAAATAATGGGTTTTATTACAGAACAAACTATCACAGCAAATTTCTTCTCAAGCTCTTTAGTTCTCCCATTTATTTGAAGTCCATTCTAAATAAAATAGAAAATTGCATTTTAATTTGTATTAAAATAGAATATTGCATCAATTCAGTTAAATAAAATTACTGCTTAAAAATTCTTATCTACATTTTCCTATTACTCACCATTGTTAAATGACAGAAAAAAATATCAGATATTTAAAATTATCTTTCTCTGAATATCACATTAATTTTTACAGATGGTGCTATTTTGCAAGTAATGATCCATGATATATCGATTCTTTAAAAATGACAATGAACAAATATACTTAAGAAGCCACAATGATCTGGTTGGTAAGGGGGTCTTTCTTGATACCCGAATGTAGTGAGTTAAAATCTCGGATTAACCGAATATCCACCCTTTTCTCTAAAGGTGGTTGGAGAAGCTTAACTTGACTTGGAAGAGACTTGGTCACAATGTCCTCTGAGGGAAAAGATGCCTTCGAGGGTCTTTTGCTTGGTTCTTGTTTCTAAATTACGAAAACTCCCACCCGGCCACTTCCATCTAACTGGTATAGCCCAACTCAAGGCTGGGTACAGGGAAGCATATTGGTACAATAACAACAAATAAACTTCTAACATTTAAATTTCTTTATATCATGTAAAATTGCAAAAGTTGCTTTTTTAGTTCTTTAACATTTGGAGTATGTCAACTTCATGTAGTGAACGTGATTCTAAAATAATTTAGCAAATTTAAGCGAAACTTATTTTATAAACTTGCACTTTTATAAAGGCATATAATTTTGCATACTATACCACTGTTTTCTACATATTAGAGGTCAATAAGTTTTTAAAAGCCTATTATCTTTGAAATACAATGAACTTGACTTTTGTGCTTCCTGTTGAACTGTCAAGCGGTTATAAGAAAAAGAATCATTTAGCTTTTAATTTACTTTCTTTCCCTCACATTCAGAGAAGGCTGCAATATTCTAAAAATTCAATTATTCTTTCAAAATAATGAAATGTGTGCACGCAAAGTTTATCTCAGTCTATTTAAATACATCAAATTGAATTTAATACATTCGTTCTAACCACATTTCATCTTAGTATTATTTTTCAACCGTTATTATTTTTTCAAGTGAAAAAAACATAATAAACATGTGGATTTGTCTGAAATTTACAAAATATATTTTTTTTCAATTTCTTTACACTTTCTTGAGCGAAAATGGATTTTTTTTTCCATTGAAATAACTCTAGTAAGTCATATAAAACATATCCACCATTGTTCAAATTCGTGAGACTGAGCAAAGTCTGATGACATGATTAAATTTGATAACATTTTCTCTTCTTAAATCCCTTCTTAAATGGTTATAAAATCATCTATTTATGGTATGTACATAGTTTTTTGTAAAAGTGTCAATTCTCTAAAAATAGTGATTAAAAAAATGAGGTTTTCTAGTTCAAGTAAAACTCTACAGAATATGTTTGGCAAAATGCTTAAATAAATTATTGCTTCTAATTCAAATAACGCATATTAATTTAGTATCAAAAGTAATCAGTAATTGGCAGTCAACAATTAACGTTGTCTGAACAAGACATGATTTATCATATTCATTGCATAACTTTTGCTCTTGATGCCACTTTTTACCTAAGATATGTTTCTTAATTAAAAAGTATCATTATTGATTAACTTAGGTCAAATTTAGTTTTCATAATTTGCTCTTAGTATCCCTTTAAATTATCTATTTATTGTATGCATTTAAATATTTTCCTAATTAAGTAATCATGATAAATTTAGAAAATGTATGCTTAATTCGTTCTTAATGATAAATGGGGTTTATGAATGGATCATAGAAAAAAGCTTCTAAAACTAAATAAACTTTGCTTAAATACATTTATTAGTACCATTTTCAGAGAGAGAGAAAGAGTTGTCCCTATTAACATTTACTAAATTAAATTTCATAAGAATTACAGCCTATGTTTAAGAAAACAATTATTGTATATTCTATTCTGAAGACTAGAAGTAAAAGTAGAAACATTTAATATGTCCATTTGATGCATTCAATTGATTATAATCATAAATTAATATTATAGCATCAAATAATTACTTTTCTGAATCCAGAAAATAATATTAAAAATGATAATTATATTATTTAAAAATTGAAATAGTTGGTTTTCTTACTAAAATGAGATTTTTTTTATTTACTACACTCTTTCTCTTACTTAAAACAATTCCTATTAGCATTTATTGAATAAAACAAAATTAAATATGGAATATTTAATTTTGTTTCATTCAATAAATGCTATATTGTTATAAATAAGAACAAATTAATCTAAATGCAAGTTGTAAATACAAATGATAATAAAATTTAATTTATACAAAAGCAATAATCACCTACAAATGTATCGCTTATTTTCAAATTATTTTCACAAAAATGATAAAACTGCTTAAATGAGTATAAAATATTAAAATTTAATTAAGATTTTATAGTAAATATATTACATAATCTTAATTAGGAATATTATATTCATTATAGATAAATTTTGGAAATATCTAACTCTACCGATTACGTGGAAACACAATTGCTATAAGAAATTTTCTCAGTTTATGCATATATATTAGTTTTTTCACGAAATTGTTCAAAATAAGTGACAACGGATTATATTGAAATACGCAAGTTCAAAATTTTAAAAATCTCTTAATTAATTTAAGAAAATAATAACATAAAAATCTTAAAATACTGACGTATGAATAATATTTCTACCATAGTATATCTGAAGCATTTTATCTTATTTATATGCAAATTTATATATACTGATGTGCCAGTTGGGAAATCATATACTTCAGAAGAAGTTTCTATTCACTGTCTCAAACAAAATTGAGCCTAATTTTTTTAGCCGTTAGGGAATTATAAATCAAGAAATTTAAGAAGATAAGACAGTGATAGTACATATTATTCTTAATGTTGAAGAGATACAAATATTGTCTTGCATTTATTATGAAATATATTTGTTTTACTAAATTTAAATATATTTGAGTTTATAATAGTTAATTTCAAAATGTTATAACAATAAATAAAATGCTTCTAATGAATAACAAATTTTTTTTTATTGTTTGCTGCAATTGTTCGAAATTGAGACGGAAGACCTGACACAAGAATTATTTGCCTAGTAGATAGAATAGATATGTGTCCTAAAATTTTGAATTCCTAAGGCTTTCAGAGATTTACAAATATGAAAATTTAAATCAAAAAATTTAGAATTTTTTTATATAAGTAAAATAACTTTTATAAACAAAATTCTTTTATAAATATTGCTAGGTTTTGATTTTTCAACTTTAAAATAATATACCAAATTAAAACAATACATTTTTATAGAATGAAAATTCTTGACATACAAAGTAACTTAAAAAAAGAAACCATGGGTTTCAAATCTTTCTGAATAATTCCTTTTTAAAATTAAAATATTGAGCTAAATAAAAGGGTTTTTGTTAAATGTATTTCTTAAATGAAAATTTGACGTTATATTTAGATTAAAGAAGACGCATTTAACTAAATTATATAAATGATTTTTGTAAAAAAAAATTATCTTATTTTATTTTCACAATACGTACTCTCACTATGTATATTCATATTGCACTCATATGTCATTGAAATATTAAAACATTGGCTTGCTAAATTTTTTGTTTGATCAAAAATAAAATTTGCATCGATTTAAAGAAATTATTATAAACTTAAATTTATCTAATATTAATATAATAACAATATCTAATATTTTAATCAAATTCAAATTTTAAAGCATGTAATATCATGAAATTATTTGCTAATATTTGATTATAACCTCAATAAATATTCTAAAGGGCAAAACTATACCCCTGTTATGAGAAATTGATTATATTAAGTTTATTTGCATCAATTATTTCTTTCTTTTAAATTTGAATAATACGAGTCATGTTACACATTAGATAAATTAATTTCAGATTTTCCATTCTTTTACAACTCAATGACGATTCTTGAAAACCTAGGTAAGATTAATAAATGTTTCTGAATAGATAAAAATCTTTCTATAAACACATAGAATAGGATTTGCGTGCCTAAGTATTCCTTATAATAAAGAGATAAATAGTGATATATTTTACGTTGGTTGACTCTTTAACATTAAAATAACTGTTGAAAGTACATCACTTGGAACAAAAATATTCTATTTGAAACATTTTAAGAAAAGTTTTATTCTTCAAAAATACAAGTTTAAATTTATGAAACATGAGCCACTGAATTGGTCTAAATATATGTTAAATACATTTTCGTTTAATACTAGATTTAAAATACTATTTGTAATTCCTTTACAATTCCTTTACTATTGCGTATAGGAAGCAATCATCGTATTACATCAATTTCTATATTCTGCATAATTCGATGTATATTTATTATGAATTTACAATACAGCTGGATTAAAGACGCAGTATAAATGTAT
The DNA here is from genome assembly GCA_026290005.1 of Latrodectus geometricus. Classification (NCBI taxonomy): domain Eukaryota; kingdom Metazoa; phylum Arthropoda; class Arachnida; order Araneae; family Theridiidae; genus Latrodectus; species Latrodectus geometricus. The sequence continues at coordinate 17,207 of JAPDSC010092643.1, read as the reverse complement.
TGGAAGGTCTAATTAAATAACATTTGGAAATATTTGCTTCATAATTACATTATAAATTATTTGAGAAAAGTTTCATAATTCAAGGTATGTAACAAAGGATCCCAAACCCACCTAAGACATACACATTCCTCTGCTATGAAACTTTTTAAAAATTATGTCTCGATAAAATTTAATATTTCATTGTTATAATCCAAATAAAAGAAGACTCGTTTAATAAGGTGGTGTAATTAATTCAGGTGATTTGCATGAAAGTGCCTGACATGAAGCTTGCAACGCAACAAAACTGATATTTACATATCATAAAAAATTTAGACGTGTTTACCATTAATGCATCATTGTACATTAAATATTTTTTTTTACTGTCATGGGTATTTAATGTTTATTGTTTTGGGATAGTTTTAAAAAATTTCATTTCAAATGTAGGTCATTGAACAAATATTTTTATTCAGTTTGCAATTTTCATGAGTTGCATATTTTAACGTTTTATTTTGTAATTCCTAAAAATGTCATAAGACTTTCAAGATTGATAATAGATTTTTAACAATCAGTACTATAAAGTACTTGTTTTATTTGAATTAACCATTGATAAAAAGTTTATACTTTTCACATAAGAGTAAAATTTTGCACATTTTGATATTATTAACAAAAATAATAGACATAATACTGTTTTTATTTCTTCAGTGAACTAAGGAAAAAGTATATTATTCAACTGTCTTTCATTCAACAACTTTCTAATCATTTATATTTTAGCCATTACATAAAATATTATTGATATGCTCTAATTATAAATATACTGCAGAAACAAAGCAGAATCTTAAAATATCTTTGTTCCATTAAAATATAGATTGTTAAAATTTATAGAAATTGATAAGGAAAATTATAAATATTGTATTCATCATGTGTAAGAAACAAAACTCAATAATAACTAATTTAAATCAAATATTTAAAGAGTACCTCATCGTTTTTCTAGTGAAATATTTTATTATTGTAAAAATAATTTAATTTTTACTCCACAGTTTTCATTAAATTTAAATCTAATGTAGTTTTTATTATTAAGTTATACCCTCGACGTTATAATAATATCTAATTTAATAATTAGATAATTTAGTTGTAAATTAACGTATATAATCTTGTTTATCTAATTTTTCATATTTCAATGGATGAAACCTTACTATAATTGTTAAATAAACTTTTAATCGATATAATGTAAAATAATATTTTTATCTAATGGTATTAATAAAAACCTGCTTCATTGCATAATAATAAGATGTTATTTTAAATTTAATAGGAACTATTTGATTATCATTTATTTAAACTAAAATTTTAATACTATGAGTATTAAGGGCTCTGAATTTATCATGAATTAAAATAAAATTCAATGAATGCATTGTATGTAAAATGTTAAAACTATTTATCAAATTTTAACTGAAATAAAGATTTAAAGACAAAAATAAATAAACGTATCATAAATTATTTTCAAAAAGTTTGAGAAGAAAAGGTAATTTTTGAATTATTAATAATTGAAATATTTAATAAAATAAAATTTTAAAGATTCACTTTAAAATTTTATTTTAATATTTTAATGCAACTATATTCGTAACCAATATTAATCTGGCTAATGACACTCGAAAAGTGCTTTTAACATGTTCATTTCCCTTATTAATGTATGTTTCTGATGGATTAATGGTTAAAATTACTCCAAAACTCATCTGCTAATAGCAGGGGTGTTATGAAATTGGTAATAATTATCCTCAATGATGACACCCACTGCGATAGCTTTTCGAAGTGCGCGTGTATGTCCCTATTTATCTCAATTCAAATCCTCAAAATGAAACAAATTTACTTTAATGGTCTACATTAGCTTTCCTTTTTCGATATTTTCATACAATTACTCCACTTCTGTCATTTAAATACTTTTAAATATGACCGCCACCGTAATAACAATTTAGCAATTGCTATGTGTTAGATATAGTTAGTGTATCAGCTATATGCAATTTTTAAAAAAAATATCACAATTTACTTCAATCAGTTAAATAACTTTGGAAATTTGCGTGGTCAGTTAACCGTGCATAATGGATATATGCGAACAGCTTATGATAGCATTAAAATGGGGCACAACATTTTCTTTCTCAATGATATTATTTATACTCTAAAAATAATTCCAAATTTTATCTTATTTTTGAAACAGCTCGAGCAAGAAATAGTTGAGAATTTATTAATACGTCACTGTCAATGATGTTTCGTCATTGTATTCATATATCTTTCATTTCATATCACTAAATTTTAATATTCGATATTTAATATTCAGATGAGAGTGAAAAATAGCAAATAATATTAATTAATATAAGGGCAGATTTATTAAAAATAAATAATTTTGATATAATTAACAAAAATCTTAAATATTCTACACAAATGATGCAGTTTAAACAACTTTTTTAAATTTTTGATAGCATTTTTTATGATTTTTTAACATTTATAGTAGAATCAGAGAAAATACATTGGCAAAATAATTAGAAGCACATGATTTCAGGAAAATTATAAATAAACTTATGCTTACAACAAGCATCAAATAAAATATCCATAATTTAAATCACTGATAAAAAAAATGCAAAATCTTCATTTAAAGTTAACATTCATGATATCAAAAACAAGAAAAAATTCATAAATATAGAAATTATAATTTTGTTTCCTCGGTACCATATTTTAGAATTCAATTTTTCAGCTTTCTTTTAAAGAAAAGCTAATGTGGAAACCTCATAATGCAATTGTTTGAATCTGGTGATTTGTATATTATTAATTGCAATGAATCCTGACAAACACAAAATTTATTGAGGCTACCGCTGGCAGCGAAGAAAGTATCAGCTGAGAATTAGAGGCACGGAATGTAAATTGTCGACAAAGGGAAGTGTTTTCTTTTTGCCACAAAAAATTTACGATTACATTACGAGTTAACAGTTCATCGAAGTAGAACAGGCAAATGCAAATATAGTTTCTTTAGGCAACATCATGAATGGACTCAAACTAAATATTTTTTATACTATTTATGAAGATAATTCTTAAGTACATAAGACAATGATCTATGTTTTTTTGGGTCAAAAAATTGTGCGGATTAAAGAAGATGAGTTAATGAATATGAAAATTGAATAGTTGGATTCAAATCCTGTTAATTGAAGAATTCTGCTTCAGTTTGTGGTGGGGTATCAAGCAGGTTTTTGTATGGCAAAAATAAGCATTCAACACTATTTTCGTTCAATAAAGACCATATTGTTGAAGAAGTGAGTTAACAGTTTTTACTTAAACATATATAGTTGGGGAATAATATTCTTCATTATTTCATAGCCATTCTACCGTTTTTTGTATTGCATTGTTGTAAATAATTATATAAAATCCATAAAATTTTAGAATTTTTAATACCATAGAAATTTATAAGTATATTTCATAGTTTTCTCATTGTAGAATGCTACTCAATATAGTCTTTATCAATGTAAATATATTTTTTTAATTATATCGTATTTGGAAAACCTCCACAATCTTGAGTCATTTTGATGGAAACAAATCCCAAAATCTTGAGGCATTTTGATGCAAACAAATTATCAAATTCCTTTCTAAAAGGTATATTGAAAATCTTAAAATAGTTATAATGAAGTTGAACAAAAAACATTTTTGTTCAGTTTGGCAAGCTTAGAAATTTGAAAACAATGTAGTTAAAATATTTTCAAACTATAACCACATGTAAAGGATCAATAAGTTTATGATATCTGAAAATGTAACTGATTTTTGGTAAAAATTTCTTGAATAACTTTTATATAATACATAAATACATGCATATTTTCTGCTCATATCAATATTTAACTCCAAAATGTAGAAAGTATTTTATTACCTATGTCCCCTGCATTTTAAGATGATTTTTTAGTTCTAGAATTAATACTGTAAGCAAAAAAGACTGCTATCAAAAATTATTCAGATTTTTATAAAACAAATCAAAACCATAAGAAACAGAATGATCATGAAGTATCACAAATAATTAGAAGAATTTCTCTGCTGTTGTTTTTATTTTTAGTGATTTTCCAGAACTCTTAAAAATCTTGAAATTATTATGGCTTTGAAATTATTATTTTTTAAGTTTTAACACTGTTAATATTGTTTTAGCCGTGGCATGGGTAAATGTTGTTTAGTCTTGGAATGCATTTAGCAACTTTAAAATCATATTTAAGCAAATACTTTTTCTTTTTGTCTTATCATGATACTGAAATAGAAAATTTACTGCTTTATTAAATGTATCAATGCAATATTAATGTAAAAATAAAGGACAACTTATATGATAAGTGTTATCTATAAATATAAAATAAAGACTTAGCATTTCACTATTTTTAAAAGTAGCTGAAGTAGAATTACCAAATAGCTCCATGAAATTATTTTGGATTTAAAATAAACATGAAATGGAGAATATATAATACTAATACATTTCAATAAAGAGAATAAAGTTCAAGATGAAATTATATATATAAGTGCTTTCATTTTAGTAAATAGAACGGAACGAAAAATGGAATATAGCACAGCCAACTTCATCAAGCAATGTTGACCATGGTACAAAGCATGGATTTTATGGAAGTGCTCAGGACGTAGATCTTATGCTGTTAGCTGCAACTAAAACAAAAAACATAAAAGCATAACAAATATCTTAACTGTGTCATTTATTAATCTTAGCAAACAAAATCTGTCATCATTCTGACAAGGATTTCATTCAATAAAAACTACATTAGTTAACAAATGCAAAAACAAAATTGGTTATTACTGAATTAAAAAAAATTCGATTAACATATCAAAAAATTGCTTGATTAATCTGTTGATTAAATGGAAACTACTTTAAATTTCAAATAATCACAGCATTTTAAATAAAAAAGTAACTAAATAAATAATTGCTTTGTGAAAACTCTTACAAGTATAACTTTAATTAATTAGTAAAGAAATTTCTGAATGAATTTCAAAAGACGAGATAATTTTTCATAGTTTTAAATGGTTGGATTAAAAGTGTAAATGCACATATTAATATTTATTTTAAAAATCTCTTTCATTATTTTATAAATAATATACAAATAAATCATATATATTCTAATACTACTGTATACTTAGCTTTATAATAACTTTCAGTACATACAAAGCCATATCCAAGCATTACAGTTGAAGTAACGCAAGCATTCGCTTTTGTAGAGTTTTATGAAAAAGCAAAACATGGACACCTGCTGCATATGCTGTTTAAAATTAATGAATGTTTATCATCATTTAAATAATTTGTAACTTTACTGGACGTGAAGTTGTAGCATTTTAAAATATATAAATTTTATTAAATAATAAAGAATTGTAAATAATTCAATAAACTCATTTTTTAATTTTAAAAAACTGCATCATCTACAAAAAATTAATACGAGAAGTTTTAGTTATATTTCTATATATATAAGGACAAAACAATGTGTAAAAGGTCAATTCAGTCACTCGATACAATAAATAAATATTTTTTTAATAAGTGTTCAATAATCTTTGTTGTAATGTTTTCAAAATTGTTTGAATAAAAAAGGTTACTTCTCCGAAGAATATTTTACATTGAAAAATACAATAATTTAATTATTACTTAACATTGTTCCTTGAAAACGGTTTGAAACTCCGATTCAAACGACATCTAGTCATACACTGTTTTTTTTTTTTTTTTTTTTTTTTTTTTTTTTAATGAAAAATGATTATTTTGATATTGAAGTCATTGTTCGCTATAAATGAAGCTGGAGTGAAACGTGGGCGTGTAAAAATTTATCTAGAATAGCATTCGCTGATATGTTTTCAAGATATGGGTTATTTTTCCTGATTAAAGGAGGAAAGTTTCCTCGGAAATATATGATTTTGTACTATTTGGCATGATTCCCAACATTGAATTTTAAGAAGGCTTGGTACATTATATGAATAAAAACCAGATTTATTCTAACTGTAGGAATCTAACCGTAAATATTTGAATAGGAATTCATTTTGAAAGTAAAAATTGCATTTATAAAATCAGATATATTTATATCCATATAGTAGAGTTGAGTTTCTTCAACTGATTTTATAATTTAAAAAAGAAGTTTACGCTTACTTACAAATTTGTTTTAATGCATCATATTCAAATTCTTTGTAAATCAGAACACACACACATTTATATATATATATATATATATATATATATATATATATATATATATATATACTCGATTTTTAATATAAATTCTGAGTGGTCTTACATTTAACACTGAAATTAAAAATATTATTTTCTGTTTCTAATTTTCTTCGAATTCTATACTTTTTCCTTTAAGAATTTATACAAGTAGCTCTCATATAACACAATTTCTCTATAACATGATTCGTAAATTGTGGGAACCCTCCTACAACACGGCATCCTATAACGCGGTTTCTCTATAACGTGTTAAGAAAACTGCAAATCCTTTGTACATACAACACTGTATGTTCTTCTACAGCCGCGGCGAGGCTTGCTGCACTAAAGATACAGCGTTGCAGAAATGTATGTAGGTCTTTAACCGTTCTTGTAGCCAAAGCTTTATATAGGTACGCAAGAGGCGATACACCTTATCCGTATTAGGTATCCCAAGGCATGGACAGACTCTTCAGACGGTCACCAACGGGAACTGCTTAATTATAAGAATTTTCCACGCGTTCTTGGCCTTAGACTAGTCAAGTGACCGGATCAAGTGACCGACGTGGCTTTGCGAGCCACGTGTACGATGTCACTTCCAAATTGCGGGAAGGGGAAGACGGTTGCTCCTCTTATCGGGGCCTGTGTCCCCCGTGGGACATTGGGGAACGTCCAGTCAGGGTGGGAACATATAATTGCTGCTTAATAATTAGGCAACGCCTATAATAGCTCTAGTTTAAGATGCTTGTGTGTTTTCCGCGAGGAGTCAGTCAGTCAGTTTTCCATGTGGTTTTACCTACGTTATCCATTTTCTTCCCCGTGACCTGAAAACAACAGTGTCTCACGCTGCTAGACGGTAGTTTGATTCTAGCCACGGTGTGTTAAAGAATAATTTTTTTCATCTTTAAGGAAAGCACCAAACAATGTCAGATAGAGTTAAGACACCGTTCAAGAGGAAATTTATTTTTTTAGAAGCAAAGATAAATATCTTGAATAGCTTATTGAAAGGAGAAAAAGCATCCCACGTTGGGAAAAGCTTTAATTTGAATGAAGCATCTGTCAGAACAATCAAGAAAAATGAAAAAGAAATCAGAACTACTAATGGCTACTGAAGACATTCAAGATTTATTAGTGGAAATAGAAGTTGACGAAGCGGATTTGATGAAAATGGCATCCCTGAATGCAAATCAAAATGATTTTGAGGTTGCTAGCTCTGATGAAGATTGTGTAGTTAAGAATTTAACATTAAAAATATTACTAGAAGGCTTATGCTTAGTGGAAAATCTCGAGTCATTTTTCTTGGATGCAGACCTTTCCACGGAAGGAAGTTTTAAAATTCAAAAGGAATCTGCAAAACTGTTTAGCTCCATACCACGAAATTTACAATGACCTAGTAAGAAGCAAGCAAAGTCCAAAGAAAAATTTTTTCAAGAGGGGAAAAATATAAAAACTTTAAATTGAGAAAGAAAGTTCTGAAAGTGAAGGCGATATCATTCCATTCAAAAAACGTTCTCGATTGATTATATTGAGAAGCGACGACGAATAAATTTATTAAATTAGGGTTGCGCTAGATTAAAAAAATTTTTTCTTACTTCGTGTTGTATATACATTTATTATTTAACAAAAATTAAGTTGTTTATGTCGAATAAAAAATATTTTTCTTTTTAATGAGTTTTTGGAACATAACCCCCCTTTTGTACTAGCTCTGGGTATCATACAACACGGTTCCACACAACACAGTATTTTCTAGGAACCTAACTACCTTGTTATAGGAGGGTTACCTGTACTTATTTTCTCTTTTAAGTTAGGGCTTTATTTGTTAATTATATTATATGATATCAGACATTCTAAGCCAAATAAAATGGGAAATGTTTTGTTTATAATTAAATATTATGTATATATATATATATATATATGTATATATTTCACACTATATATATTTTCACACTGTATATATATATATATATATATATATATACAGTGTGAAAAAAATTACAACTAAATGATTTTACTTATAAAGAAACAAAAATACCTTAGATAAATTTTACTAAAATAATTATATTTTTTAGAAAATAATATACACAAAAAAGCCATACTAAAAATAACCGAAATCTATAAAGCGAACGTAAAAATCATATCACAATGGATTCTTATCACCATTTTATTGGATAAAAATTTGTGTAATATCAATAAAGATTT
>JAPDSC010092641.1:0-22563 GCA_026290005.1 Latrodectus geometricus | reverse complement strand
TGAAGTTGTAATTCATTTTAATAGAAAATCTAAGTGCTTTACAAAAATGTGTGTTTTTTACTTATTGGTCATCTTTGTAACTGAATTTTATACGAAATATTTTTTCCTTATTTCATCATTAATTTCATATCATATTTTATAATATTTCAACTGGATGACTGAGCTCAAAATATTTTATTTACATGATTATTTTAAATAACATTAAATTCCGATATAAATAAAGACATGTTAAATTTAATATTTTACATTACGTAAACATAATTTTTGTTTTCTAACAGTCATCAGCATTTATTATATAAAATTAATGAAATATTTTTAAATTAATTCATAGTTATATTCGCAATTACTATATTTTTGTTCGTAAATATTAATGAGTAATAAATCTTTACAAATGTAATCTGCTCTGACAAAGCGTTATTACACTTTATTATTAAATCTTTTATTGTTATTTATTTTGTTTTCATTTTAGATAGGACACTTTTGAATACTTTTAACTGCTGTCATTATAGAAGATTCGATTTTAAAAGAAATAATTGATAAAACTAAAGAATATGAAACATCTTATAAATAAATAAAATTACCTTTTTACGGAACATGTTTTCAGAAACTTTGGCTATGTTTTATTAAAAGGATAAAATTAGGAAAATTTAAGGAGAATTGAATAAAAACTCTTACAGTCATAAATTTACTACCTATAAGGAGAATATTTGGTTATAAAAAGGTTACTGCTTTAGATTGATACATAGAAAATGTGTAAACTATTTTCCTCTTCAATACAACCTCCCAAACAACATAAAATAATTTCCTTACAAATAAACGCAAACGGAAGCACCTTTTTATTGATACATAAAATACATATAAAAATATATTAACAATTTAATGCATTTGTCACAAATACATTTTATTTCAAGTTCCAAATAACCAAAAGTCTAATAGTAAAATAAATGTTTAAATTTTATTCTTTTTTAAACTTGCATTTTATTTTCTTACGTAAATAAATCCGTACTAAATAAATATTTATTTTGCATGCTCTTATTGAAATTATATTAAACAAGTACCAAATTCTTTTTATTTTAAGTAATTTTCAGATATTTGAATTACGTTGTTTGTGTTAACTAATCTGAAATTTTGCCAAATATAAAATAAAGGCACAAACATTAACAATTTATGAAATAGTAAATTGAAGTATTTATAATGTGTAATGTGTGTATATATTTATAATTATGTGTAATGTGCGTAATTATATAATATGTATATAAATTAACTGAATATATTTTATAGTTGATATGTTGTTTAAATATTGATCTTTATACTTTGACTTTTGTGTTAATAACTTTATTGTATAATTTAAAATTAACATATTTGAAATTTTGGCAAATTACATTTTTGACATGAAAGTATTACAGATATCCTGCGATATATTACATTGCTACAATTGCTAAGGACGGATAACACTATCATCCATAACAACCACAAAATGAAAGGAAGCAAAATGTGGAAAATTAGAATAAGTGCGGGATATAGTAAGAAGAAATATGAGTATGCAAATTTTTTTCCACGTCTGTTCATCACGTGATAGCGTTCATAAGATCTTTAAAGGTTTTGAAGCGTGTGGACAGTTGTTGTTTCAAGTCAAAGTTTTACAAGAAAGATTTAATAGACGAACTTGAAATTTTTGGCATGTCTTCCCGACATCATTTAGATGATTTTATGCGTGGCCGAATTATTGGAAAGATCAAAGAAGGGTGATAAATAACAGATGTTGCCAGGGATCTCGACATCGCTCACAGCATTGTTTCACGGCTGTGGAAGTCATTTAAAACTACTGGAATGTGTAGCAGGTGACACAGGGGAGGTCGCGTTAGAAGTACGACGCCTGCAGAAGACAAATATATCGTCCTATCAGCAAAAAGGAACAGGCGCGCCACAGCACAGCAGGTGGCAGTTTCTAGCAGCCTCAGGAAAGCAGATCTCCCTCTAAAGACTGTTGCCAGACGTTTGAGGAGAAGAGGACTATACGGCCGCAGACATGTTATGTGTGCCCCATTGACCAGACAGCACTTGCCCGTTTGCAATAGAGTCGTGAGCATCGCAATTGTACTGAACAGGACTGGGCATTCGTACTATTCTCAGACGAGAATAGGCTCAGTCTGTCATCGGATTGTAGACACCAGCTGATCTGGCACGAGAGTGGTACTGCTTATCATCCAGAAAATATCCAGGAAAGGGTCCGATATCCAACATACAGTGTCAAGGTGTGGGCCGGCATCATGATCAATGGCCGCATGCCCCTACATGTGGCTGTGAATGGGACTATGGCGGGGGACAACGATACATTAATGAAGTTCTACTTCCTCATGTTCGTCTTTTCCGTGGTGCTGTCGATGATAAATTTGTTTTTATGGACGACAACGCAACATGTCATCGAACACTCGCTGTTCAGGATTGTCTAGACAGCGAGGGTATTCAACGCCTCGTATGGCCATCACGTTCTCCAGATCTAAACCCCATTGACAATGTGTGGGATGCTTTGGGGAGGTGAGTTGCTAGTCGACACTATCCTCCGACAAACAAGAACACCCTCATCCGTGCACTCACTGAAGAATGGGATAAATTGCCTCAACAGCTACTGGATAATGTTGTGCAAAGTATGATACGACGTGTGGAATGTTGCCTAACACTCTACGGTGGACAAATCCCGTACTGATGCCTGTCTTTAAGGTGCCTGCTGACTTTTAGATGCATTGTTCCATTTTTTCGTATGCAGCATCAAGTGAACATTTTTTTTTTCTTTCAGATGTTTCACAGCTTTTGTACTTTCAAGAACAATAAATATTCTTTATTCGTATGTCTGAAGAGTGTGGCAACTATATTTTATCCTACTAGGCCTCATGTCTCACTTAATGTTATACTACATTGCAATTTGTGATCCGTCCTTAGCAATTGTCCAGCAGTGGATAATACCTTCTTGTCCAAAAATACTATTGATAAATATTTTATTGTGCTCATTGATAAATATCTTGTAGATTAAAAAAATATAGAAAATTTTCAGAAGAGTTTGATTAGCTCTTCATAAGTTGTGTCTTACACATAGAGCCAAGGATGAAAACTAAATTTTTCTGGTTCAATTTAATATAACTTTTTTAAAATTAACATTATTTTTAAAATTTGTTTTGTATTAATAATCTAAAAATTGAAAATAAATTGTTTTCAATGTCAGTTTTTTTTTCTCTTAGATCTTTTTTAAAAACCAAACTTGTTGAAAAAATTTATACTGCTCAAACAATTGTTACATTGTTTATGTGTCATTTTGAAGTTGTAACAATACATGTTATTGTATTGTTACAACTTCAAAATATTTGAAGCAAAGAATATATCTTGTTCTATCGTTCTAGTGAAGAAATATTTTTGCGTGAAACAAAATTTATTTTATTTATACTTAAAACTATAGAATATTTAGATATCACGGATCTCACATAAGAATAAACGGTGAAAATATGCTTTAGGTCTCCTACATGGCGAGTTTTCAAAATCATACACGCCATGGCGAAAGTTCTACCGCTATTTCAAAGTGAAACTTAATTAGCGACCAATGAGAAGGCTAAAACAAAAGAGTAATTAATGAGCATGCGTGAAAAAGTGCGTCAAATTTGGGAGTTGGCGAAGTATGACCTAAAGCGCAAATTAAACGACTAAACACTTTTTAGCTTTATTCATTTCTTAATTTTTGTTCGTTAAGAACTTATGGTTATAAGTTGATTGTTGATACTTTTTACTTAATTTTAGACATTTGGTTACTTTTCCAAAAGAAGTTTATTACTGATTTTAACTTTCATTTTCATTTTAATACTTTGTTTAATAAGAAGCCATATATACATACATACATGCATACATACATACATATATATATATATATATATATATATATATATATATATATATATATATATATATATTTTTTTTTATATCTTGATTATATTTTTCCCTAAAAATTATGAAAAAGATACAGTGACAAGAGGATAAGTACTTGGTAGTCTTTTTCACTTCTTAAAATGTCGGATTTGATTCAAGATAAATGAATTAAATTAATTGTTTATAGTGATTACGCAAACTACTGTTTTAGGTTAAAGCTACGTCATTATTTAAAAAATCAAGACTTTTTTGTTGTAAGAAAATATATACATTTATTTTTACATTTTACATTAATTTATGTAAACATTTATAATTCATAAGCATATACATGTAATTTATAGATACACATTTAATTTTTACTCTTACTTTAGAGTTTAAAATAGTTTATCTTATACCTGTATGTTCATACATAAACAATTAACTACTCAATAAAAAGACATAAACAATTAATGTCACCATATAAAGTTATTATATTAATGCTATTATCTGATTATAATTTAGTAATCAAAAAGTAGATGAAAAGAAAGTTCATTGATCAGAGAGAGGTAAAGTTATATATACGAATAATATTAATTTCCTATTTTTATAAACACATTTCATGTGTATATTCATTCTTATATAAATTTATGAACGAAGTAAGAAATCCATTTTTAATCATTTTTCATTTAACTGGTTTATAAGTTTTGGCTAATTGTCTTAAACGAACCATTTTTAAGAATAAAATTTTAAATAAATATTAAAGAAATAATATTAGAAGTAACGACATCGATTTAATTTGACTTAATTTATCATATTTCAAATATGTTAATTAAAAAAATGTAGTTCAAACGCTAATATAAAATACTTCATTATTAAATTATAAATATTAATGATATATAAAATTCCTGGGGCGATATAATTCCTGCATCACGAAAAGAGACTGTCATTAAAATTTAATGGGTTTTTATAAAAAAAAAGCATTCAAGTCGTTTTGATGCTATCAATTTAATTAAATTATTGTTTAATAACTGATTTTCAGATTTTATTGAGTAATCCTAGGTGAGAATTATAATTCGCATAATCTGCAAAATTGGCATCAGGTAAGAGAAAGCATTTGTGATAATATACTTTTGATGCATCATTTTTTGATTATTCTTGAAATTAATTTGAACCCTTTCAAAAACAGTAAAAACTAATTTACTTAAATGCAATTATATGTCCATATTCTAACTTTGAAAAATGTTTTCTAGTAATTATCAGCACCGACGATAGTTCTATAATATATGACTCCATAACTTTTGATATATTTCTTGTGATAATGATTCGGATTAATATTTAAATGAAGAAATTGTTTTAAAATTGTCATAAAAATACGTAAAAAATATTATCAAGTATTATATTAACATAATTAATCATTTAAGCTTGAACTATTCCTCAACAAGATTCCATTGGTACGTAAATGTTATGTTATTCTAATTTCATATTCTATAATAGTACTTAAAAATGTACATATGTATTTTCAAAGTTTAGGAAATCGGTTTTTATATTTATTAAAAGAAACATTAAGTGACATCTAATTACGTGTTCCAAATACAGCAGACAGTTATGATTTAATAATATTCACTGAACTTATTTCTGTTTTTATAACGCAATAGTTAAAAAAAATTTTTTTCTTCGAAATTTCTGATAAAGATAATATTTAGAAAAATATTTTATCTGCAGGAGACTAAACGATTTTACCCCCAAACATAATATTTTTATATTTAACAACTCGATAAAATGTCTCGAATAAATTTTTTTTTCTTATTTCTCTGAAATTTTCTTAAAATAAATAATTTCTGACAAAAAAATAATTTCCAAACAGTTTTTCAAAAGTTTAAGCCTCATAAGACAGAATATATACAAAAAGAAGAAACTAGAGATTACATTTTATGTTTAGAGAAATAATTTAGTTTCAATTTTAAAAAGTTGTACTCGATTTCTTTATGAGACGTAAGGATTAAGTTGAAAAAGAAAGAAAATAAGAAACACACAGAAATTAAAAAAGTCTTCCAGTAACAACTCCGAAAAAATAAACTGTATTTAAAAAAGCGCAAATATCATATCAATGAGTTTTGTTGGAATTAAAGTCAAATCTTATTCTAGCTTTTATTGCGAATAGAAAGAAATTCTTGGAATTACAATGATAACAATGTCAAGATTGATTATAATAAGTTTTTTTATTAAAGCAGTAGTTAATACTTAAATAAATTATGTATTAGTACAGAAACTTTATTGAAATATATTTTCTTTCTTATGGAGAAAATTGAATATCTCCCCCAATCCTTAGATATTTGTGGAATAATAAGAAGATACAGTAAACAGAAAACTTAGAAAAAAGGAATAAGAATACAAGTAATTGTGTTTAAATACAGATAAACCTGACTATATCTTCATGATTTTTTTTCAAAAAAATTTGCTCATGGATTTATTGTGCCAGATTTTATGTTTTGTTTCATGAAATTTAGTCTTCCACCATATAAATATTAGTTTGGGGAAAAAGAAATCCATTATTTTTACGTGAACTTTTTGTAACTTCTTTCAGATTCGCTTTGTAAAAAGGTTTAAAACAGTTTTCATGTAGATTTTTAGGTCTTGTGCGAAGCTACGACTGCTGACATGCTGTCAAGTTTGATAATTTTTGATATTTTATAGACATTCTCGACGATGTTGTATCCATGCGAGGTGCATCTTTAGCATCCAAATACCCAAAAGGAATCGACGAAACCAAAATTGTGCGTAACTGGTTGTTACAGTCTTATATAGGACGATAAACACCTTTCACAAATTCAGCCACCTGGCTAGCCTTTTCGCCGTTACAAGAGAAATGCGAAAATGTATCGAATTTTCTGTTTGTTGTCTTCCATTTTTAAAACCTTGTACTCGTAACTGAATTAATCAAACAAAAAACCGAAAGAGAATATTTTAGTGTCAAATGTCACCTTTCCAACGAGCATAAATCTGAAATTGTTTGATAGATACCTCACGAGATAGCGATCACTACAGACGCCTACCGAAAAAATAATGGATAACTTTTTCCCCAAACTAATATTTTGCTCCTCGTTTAATTGTAGCCTACATTTTTTACATGAATTGAAAACTTTTGACGCACTTGAAGACTTGTTGGCAACAGGTCTAGAAACGAAGCATTAAATGCTGGTTTTGAATTTTGTCAATTATCCAGAAGAAATAAAGTTATGAATAACAACGGATTAATTGGTCAAAATAACTAAGTTAAATCAATAATATTACTTTTATAATTTTGTAATACATTTTATAATCATGTCCTTTTATTATATACATAATTTTAAAATGAGCATATCTGGGAAAAATCAATTATACAGAAAATTTAAAACTTCCTTGTTTGTTTTCATTTTGTATATAACTGTGACTGTATTTAAGCAGATACTAATTTAATTAACTCCTGTTATAAATCATTACTTTTATCAGCCATTATTTTTATTTGAAATTTTTGTATTTGAACTACACATGCATAAATTATAAGATTAGGTATTGTTAAATTATTTTCCATCAAATTAAACTACTGAAAATAATAAGTATAAGCACAAATCAATTCTGAAGTAACTAATTCTTAGTTATACTATATTCAAAGTTTCTATTGATAATAAATCAATTTTTTTTATTTCATTTAATAAATGTGTATAATTCTTTAATAGAATACAACATGTTTCTTATATGTTGTAAAATATAACATTCAATAGTACATGTATATTAAAATACAACATATTTCGAAATACAACTTATAGATAAATATTAGCTTGAAATCAACTAGTTTTTATATAAAGTTTTTATTCAAAGTCTGTTAAAAAAACGATTTATTATAGATTAAATTTTTAGTTTAAAATACAATACAAAATGTTATATTATTGTTTAGACAAACACTCTAAAAATATGTTTAATTCCATGCGACATAAAAATATTTTCGAAAGATTTCATAGCTGGAAATGTAATTACAATTAAAAGTTGATAATTTTGTTAAATGATTTTTTTCAGTTTTTTTCTAACTAAAAGTAGATTATTTTTCAATATTTTAAATTAAATGAAAAGTTGTAGAATGTTTCAAAGATTTTTTTCTAAGAATTTTTAAAGGTTTTTTTCATTTATTTATTATTACGATGATTACTTAGATAAGTATTTTGTGCCATATTTTCTGCTGTAAATTGATGGTGAAATATATAGAAAAAAAGACTCCCTTAAGAGTGTGATATCTAGAAAAAAAAACTTGTGAGTTATGGACAATTTAAGGAACATTATAATTTTCATTATGTCGCCCAACCTGTCTAGTGGTTAGCGTAACTGACTACGGATGGGGAGGGCCTGGTTTGAATTCCGGCTCGGGCATGGATGTACTTTCTCTTCCTCCGTGTCACTTGTCCTTTCCTCAGATGATGGATGAATGTGGCTCGCCCTTTAAACGGGCTTGTAATGGTATGACGTGGGCAGTTCTACGCGAATCCGTGACTTGGTCCACAGGTTCCCACCGGTTAACGATAAATGAGTTGCAGCTTTCGGCCTTGTAGTGGCGTGAAAGGGTTAATCACCAAAGGGCCCGCCATTGGAAAAAAAATAAAATTATAATTTTCATTATAATAAAAAGTAATACTCTTTTCTTAAACAAAATTTCTTTAATAATTTATATTGTTAAAGTGATGTTATGAGTTAATTTTTGGAACAATAATTTCTAAATTTAAAATAGATTTTGGAGCAAATACGTTGACGTAAAAAGAAATTTTCAATTACATAAATATTAATCGGCAAATAATACATTTTGATAGAATGTGCAAATAAATTAGATTTTAAACCAATAAATAACGAAAGTTACTGTGCATCGAAACTGAGCATACAAGAAGCTATGCTAATAATCAAATTCATTTTAATTGCACATATCATTTATCTAATAAAATAAAACCTTACTGAATGATTGATACTCATAACATAATCTCAATACGTCAATTTAGGTAAAAAAAAATCAATCATGAAATGTTAATTTATCTTCAGTAAACTATTTTAGTCATTTAATATCTTTTAAACCTGATTATACCATTTATTAGAATTAGGTATATTTAGGAAATGAACTAAAATATGAATCACAAATATTTTGATATGTTCAACTGGAAATAATATTGATAAATATATAAGCAATTTTGTGGGACATAATTAAATAATAAAAAAAATTGAATTATCATAAAATAGAAATAAATTATATATTGTAAGCAAAACTTTTTTTTTCAAACATGAATGTTACTTTTAAAAATAATGTAATGGAAATGAATACTATTAACGTGTGTGTAAAATTTTTAAAAACTGATATTTTTACTGTACACTTCTCTTTGGCTTTCTTAACAGAGCAAAATATTTCATGTTTATAATTTTATGAGTTAAATATTTCTATCTTAAGTGCAATATGTTTCTCTCTATGGTATATGTAGCATATCATAGTTCAAAATGATTTTATTCTATTAAAAATTAATTATAATTATTTAAATAAATCTGAAGTAAATTTTTATGATTCAATTTATTATTATTCTAATGAGCAGAGATGTTCGAATTAAAATAGTTTTTATTCTCAGGTGCTTAAATTATAGACTTTACTGTAAAGATTTTGACATTCCATTTTCATTTAAGGAGAAAGTTTTTGTTTATAATATATGGAACTTGCAAGTTCAGAATATATGATTCAAACTATGGGAATGGCTCACGTTTTCGACAACTTTCGCTTACGCATATTTATGCTACGAAAAGTTTAACTCCTCGAAAAGTAGATTTATTTTAATGATAAAAGAAGTCATAAAATATGTATTCACTGCAAGCTTCACATAGAAAATCAGCACTATTTGTCTTCGAAAATTTATGAAAAATAACTATAATAGACATTTAATTTTTTTAATCATCAGCCTCAGGTGATTTATGCCTCTTTCAAACAGTTAGCTATTTTCTTAAAAGATCTATTAACTAAATTAGTTAGAAATTTTGATTTTCAATATAATCTATCCATCAGCAATAATAAAGTCTTTCAGTACAACTGAAGGACGTATATTGCAGTAATATTCACATTAATGAACTTGATTTTAAATAAATTGTTTCACCAAGTTTTAAAAAAAGAAATGTAGTTTCCCCCCCCCCCCATTAGATACTTAAATTTTCAAAGATTTTGTCCATAAAGGAATTCTGATTCCAATTAATGCATTAAGCTGTATGCTTGGAAATACTAATGAAAAAAATGCATTGAAATATTAAAAAAAGGACATCACAAATAAGTAAATCTTAATTATAATTTTAAATATAAATTAATAACTGTGTGCTCCCTTTGGTATCAGAAGTAAATATTTCTGAGCATATGACATCAAAGACATTTATTTTATGATATCAAAGATAGATATCAAGATAGAGATCATATGATAAATATATTTATGTTAATAAGTTATAAATATTGTGTGCGGTAGTTAACAGATTGTGTTTTGACTATTTTGATTAAAAATGAACTCCATGAAGGAAAGCAAATAAAAATGACTCTTGTTTCACGAAAGTAATAAGACATGAAGACAAAGCAACTAAATCTGTAAAGAGTTTGGGGTTTACATGATTGTGAAATTTCTATAAACAATTGTTGACAGCTAAATTGGCCTTTATCTGGTTAAGAATGGAGTCAAACTGAGATAAAATGGTCGAAACCGGAAAACCATTCAATATTGCTTTAACTGTACAACATTCCATCGTCAGTAATAACTGATGAGAGGTGGCTGGCCAACCACTGAGAATCCCGCGATTAGATATTTTCAATTGGTGTTCAATAGTTTTTTAGGTACACTTATCCTTCAGGAGACTGAGCTTTTATTCTGGAACTCCATAAAAAAATAATACCGTCTCACCGTCTCTCTTAATTGTGTGAGACCATTTAAGGTAAGACATCAATTTACTAACTTCTGTGTCAAAAACAAAATCTGCCACGACATATGCTCTTGCATTTTTTTTTTTTTTTTGAAGATGCGAGTTGCATGATAGGCCATGAAAATAGGACCAAACAACAGGCCTTAATATGTCAGAAATGTACTAATTGTGATTAAAATTACCATTGATTCAAATTAGAGATGTGGAGTCGTATTCTCTATGGATACTTACATCATCACGCCAAGTGCAGGACACCTATAACGATTTTGAATGAAAACAGGCAATGACAGCTCTCCTGTGAGCCTTGATACATACATACAGTCCTCAGAATACTGCACTCAGAACCGCTACTCATCTGAAAAGACGAAATTGTTCATTAAGAAGTCTAGGTTTGTTACTAGGTTTGTCATCTCAGAAGGCTATTACGTGATAGATATTGAAATGTCTTACAACAGTTTTAATCCCCCTCACTATGTCATCGCAATGTTCCAGCGGATATTGAATCTGCTGCGAATAAGCCCATTTCCTGACTAATGGTTCTTGATGTAGTTTTGGAAGGTGACTTCATGATATTTCTGTGTTTTCAGCATTTAATCGTGGAAAATTGTGGCTACACTCTTCCATTATTTCATATTTACAAGCACGCCATATAGTGTGACCCCAAGCAACAATTCGATTTTATATCCATATGGTGCTGGTTGGGTTTTGACCAATGAGAGTCACAATAACATGGAATAAATTACATTTTCAATAGACTGCTATCCTGCCTCTATCAAATTTTAATACTTGCTGGTAAGCATTTATTTTTATTTGTGTCTCACATCATAATATTATGAGAAAAATCCTACCTTAGAAAACGATTTCTGAGTGATAAATCTACAGCACAACTCTTATTTTAACTAGTGTTCCAAATGCTGTTTTCTGCTCCCTCCCCTCTACATTTTTCAAATGTGCTGAAATGCTACTTTTTTATATATTCTAACTTCTTCCTTTCTTGTGATTTTGATGTTCATCAGATCATTTCTTTCTTGTTTAGTAATTTTAACGGTCAGCAGTATAGTAGCATATTAAAGCGATACATTAAATTTGAAAGAAATTAATTTGTATTCATTTTCGTGAAATTGAAATTAATGGGCATTCGAGTTTTGCTATTAAACTTAGCATTCTTGTAAACATATTTCTGCATACTTGAAATCTTAATGTATTGTTGTTCTTACTAAACAAATTTATGAATTTCTAACTTATATTTTCAAATAAACCAGGAAAACTTGCTCATTGTTGTTGGAGAGATATTCTTTGAAACATTTCCAAACAAAATTTATATTATATTATCTGAGATTTTTAATTTAATTATATATTCAATGATTTTTTACGTTTTATGGTATTCTTACAAATATCCAGTAAAAAATATTTTAAAATTCTATTTACTTCATTTCAGATATCACTGTGTTTAATCAGGCACTCTGGTGATAAATGCCAGCAAAATACCAGTTCATTACAAAAAAGCCTTTTACCGATTGTAATGTGTATTGAATGAATCCGTGACTATGATGTAATGTGCAATCCAAAAGCAATACAATACATTGCCGCCATTATGGTATGGCATGGATAGCTCAGAAACATAGGCTAGTTTTTTAAAAAGAAAAGTCTGGAAAACTAGTCATCTCAATTGAAAGTGAAGACATCTGAAAATTGTTTTTTCATAACCCAAAGAAATCTACACATCATGGCAGTCGTGAACTTGATGTGCCCCAATCATCAATATGGAAATCTTCCCACAACTTAATACTTCAATATCATAACACACATAAAGTTGCTGGTTGTTTTGCTTGTGGTAATACAAAGATCAGATAAGAAATTTTAATATTTTCCTAGAAAACAATAAAACATAATGAATTTACTTCTAATTGGTGTTCAGAGACGAGATCATATTCCATCAAAAACTACCATGATCGTCACTAATGGTGTCTGAAGAATAAGGAAGCAAATCAAATTCCAATTATACTACGATGATTGAAATTCTACTATAGTAAAAAACTTTTTTGCTGGTTTTCATTCAAAATCTGCTGGTCTTATTTAGTTCTTGGGAAAACTAGAATGAGTACAACCTACATACCCATCTTGTAAAAACTGATCATTTTCTAAACAAATAGCTGATATCCTAAACTTCTTATTCTAACATGATTACACTCCAACACATTAATATAGAAAATGGCATTCTTTGCATGTCAGAAATTATCAATATAATTCTTGCAAATGATTTCTATAAAGGCACGACATTTGCGTTATTATATTTTTATATGATATATTATAATTGATATATTATATCTGAATCATAAGAATTGTTGAATTTGAAAGCTCTTTCAAAAATTAAACTTTCCCATTCTGATAAATGTAAAATATTTTTAGGCAGGTACAGAAAAGTAAAAAAAATATATATTATAAACAAATAAGAAATAAAAAAGTAAATAAATTTGCAGATATTTCGATTACATTCCCGCACACTACATTTAGTACAAAATAATTTAATCCATAGAAAAATCACGTTTTCGCCCATTCATCTTTCTCAGTGCAATTGTTTTCACATCACTGCCTGTAAGGAACTTTTCTTCAGATAAGAGTCATTTCAATTTTGTAAATAAAAGTTAATTGTTTGTGCAACCTGAGATACTAAAATTCCTTACATGGATATTTCAGCGTGAACTATAGCTTCGCTATTGTCGTGTAGAGATATGAAATAATCATTTAACATGCAATCCAAATGCCATGAAGAAAAGCAAGGTCTTTATCTTTAAGAGAAGATTTTTTGAAACGTTTTATATTTCTAATCGTTCTGATGTGTTTATGTGTCAGATTGGTAAAGTAATGTATGCAACAGCAAAACTACTACAGGACAGCTTGTAGCAGTCAACTATCTAACCTCTGGAGAAGGATTATTACAATAATTGTCTTTCGAATGTTACACATTAAAATATTTTATGAATCATCTACAGTATCACTATACTTGCGTTAAATAACTAAATTTTAATTTACAAACATCATTTGTAAACTTTAGAAAAATAGTCTTGAAAAATGCATTTTTTATATGCATCTTAAGAATATGATTTGTTGTTGTTGTGGTTACAAATGGCATTTGGTAAGGCCAAGCCCGTCCGTCAGGGACTTGGCCGTATTTTGAATAAAGCACCGTCATTCGAAGGTGGAAGTACGACTTTGGCTCATAGATGGCCGCACCATCTTGATCTTCCAATTTAGAGATTGAAGCCTATAGCCTGGTTCCAACCATCCCCAAATGGGGAATGGGAACATGGAGGACATTGCAACCCGACATATTTTGCGTGTCCCAATCGTCATTAGTGAACACGACGAATCATCTGCTAAGCCGGGATTCTAACTCACCTTAGGTAACGAGAACGAATTTAGCGTCCCTAAATCCCCTTAAATTCATAGATTTAAAATTTGATTTTTTTTATCTGCTCCATTTTCAATTTTTATTAATTGTTTCTTAATACTTTCAAGAAGCTTTAAAGTATTAAAAATATATGATTACTATTTTTAATTAAATTAAAACAACTTATGATACTTATTTAAAGATACATATTTAAAATATTTTGAAGCTTGAAAAACTATATTTTTTATATTAATAATCAAATGCTCCCTTTTTTATACTTGTTATCATATGGAAATATTTATAACACATAATCCAAAACATTCATATATTTACTATAAAAATGTCCAACAAAACATGATTATTAACGCAGGATTACAATTCACCATTATTACTATCTCATTTTTTTATATTTCATGTCATTATTTAATGTGAACACTATATTTATAAAAATTTTATAAAAAAATTATTATGTTTTTTCATGAAATATTTTACTGAAAAATTCGAAGAATAAACATTATGTTTCCATCATTTGGGTGCTGCAAGAAAATAAGTTAATTTAAGGATTTATATACTATGGTTGAAAAACTTTTTTTTTAATAGAAGCATTCTTAAAAAGTTAAAAAAATTCTTGAAAGCAATAATGGATTTATGCTTTTAAACCACTCTAATGACTTCATGCATTATTTATTTTTTAAATACTTGACAACTAGTACCCAAATGCCTCGAATATTTTTTTATCTTATTTCTTTGAAATGTTCTTCAAAGCAGCTTACGTTTTCCAAAAAAAAAAAATTATTTTAAAGTTCTTTACCATGACATTAAGAGTTGTTAGATAGTATAAAATGTTAAGAAAAATGTTCAATAGCTTTTTCTGTCAAAAAATAACAGTTTTAGTTTTTAAAAAAAGTACATTTGATTTCATTAGAAGATATAAAGTTTTCCAAAATAAAAAACACACAAAAATGGCTAAGTTTAAAAGGAAAAGAAATAGTTATATCTTATAAATTTAACACAATTAAAAAGGAAATTCAGTACTCAAGAAAACTAGGAGTGTGTGTGTTGCCATTTCTAAATTAATTTAATTTAAAAGTGTGTTTAAAAGCATCTCAAATCAACTTTTATGAGAAAAACAATTTTATACACACACACACTCATATATATATATATATATATATATATATATATATATTATTAAATTATAATTAAATATAATATTATAATTAGTTATTATGAACAAAATGCTAATAGTCGCATAAGACCAGGTCCATCTAAACGGACAACAGAACTGCCGAACGACACATCCGAAGGGCAGCTATGGTGGCCCCACAATCAACTTCTCTTGACAATCTGCGCTATGTGAAACCAGTTCTGGATGTTCCAACAACTGCGCGAGAACAGTTGCATGACGATTGGCTGAAAGTGGCTTGTACACATACAGCCCTTTATGAAGACTGCCATTAACACCAAGGCACCGTAGGGAGATATTGTAATGGTGTCGTCATTGAGCTACTTGGACGACTGAATGGCAGAATGTGGTGTTCAGCGACAAGTCACGGTTCTGTTTGACTAATGATAGTCACCGGGTGAGAGTCTGGAGACGTCGGGGAGATAGAGGCAGTTTGACCACTACTGTTGAACGCCATACCATTCGTCAACGTGGAATAATGGTTTGGCTTGCAATCAGCTACGATAGCAGATCACTCCTAGTACGCATCAAAGGCACATTGACGTCACGACGATACGTTGATGAAGTGCTGCAACCTGTTGTGCTACCTTACCTTCAGCATCTGCAAGATAGTATTTTCCAGTAGGATAACGCAACATCGCACACAGCATTAGTCAGCAGACAAGCCTTGCAGAATATCCAGTTGCTTCCTTGTCTCCTGATCTTTCCCCGATAGAGCATATCTTTGACGGGATTGAATGTCGTTTGTCTGTTATGCCCCAGCCTCCATCAGGGAACGAACTGTGGAGAATGGTTCAGACCATATGTGCTTCTATTCCCAGGACACCTTCCACATGTTAATTGACTCTCTACCTCGCAGAGTGTCTGCTTGCATCGCCGCGAGAGGCAGCCATTGTACTAACTGATTTTCTGCATATTTCGTCAATGTATAAATTTATCTTTTTGTAAATAACATCATTTATTTATATATGCATGCTCTCTCTGTCTGTTTATCAATTTTTATCACATTCTATCCAATATTTTATGGTGTTAAATTTCCTATATGTCAGGCAGTGTATATAATACATACATTTCGTGATTATAATTGGTTCTTTTAGAAAAGAATTAGCAGAAAAAATTTAACTGTGCGTGTGAAGAAAATGATATTGAAATTATTTTGTCGAGACAAAATGATATTCTCAAAATATTCGATTAAACTGTAAAACGACTTTTTAAAATAATCAACGTTAAATTTTAACAAGCATATGATATATTTGAACATGCTACTATAATAATATTTATATAAAATTTTCCGTTCTCCCTCTTTTTATAAAATCAGAGGGAGATCATTGCATCATACATATATGTGTTTTTTTTTTCCAATAAATATTTCATTAATGTCTTTCTAAACACATCTATTTTCACAAATAGGACTTCATCACATAATCACAATATTCAGCAGACATCTACATAAGTTTCATTGTTAAAAATATGAGATAGACAATCAATTTTACAAATAGACAATCAATTTCACAGGCAAAAAAATGCGTGATCTCTTTCCTTTCACTGTTTGTTTTAATAATATATAATATACAATAATTTTTTTGTATTTATTCTCTTTCTAAGTACTTTCATTCTCTATTATTTTTTGATTTTAATCTTTTGCGCAGAAAATAAATGTAAGATCAAATCTCCTAATCCTTTTTCTTTGAAACTTCCAAGTATAAAATCTAATCATTAGAAAAAAACTAAAGACATTTTTAATTTTTTTCTTTATTTTGAATTCACGTTTTTTCAGGAGAATAATTTCCAAATATTTATACTGGTTGGAGAATTTTTTTAAATTATTGCTAAAGAAATTGCATTGGATTGGGTTTAATATTAAATTATAAGAATTTTGGAAAATCACACTCAAATGAACTATTTTATTTTAAAGTACTCACACAAAACAGTTTTTTTATGAATAAGTTTTTGTTTCTTATTTAATGTAAAAATTTACCAATGTTTCTTCTTCTTATATTTTCTTTATTTAATAATAAAAAAACCAACTGACAATGAAATCAATTTTAGAAATGGAGTCTTAACATGTTCTTTATTTTCCTTTAATTTGAAAAGAATTCGTCACGCTTTTCCTAAAGAATTCGATTCAATATTCAACATCGAAAGTATACAAAATATTTTGTTCATTTTATTTGAATTAAAATTCCAAAAGATTTCACCAAATATATATATTATCTAGTAATTCAACAAAATTTCTAAAATCAAAGCTATCTTAAAATTTTTAAAAAATATAATGCTCAAGGTCTATCTAGAATGTGCCAAACATATTCATTGGTTTCCTATCTGGTGAACACGCTGGCCATTCTATTCAAATGATTCCTCACTCAAAAAGGAAATCATTTTTTCAAGGTAGTACGATGTGTCTGCAATTGTTGACTATTAACATGAAATCATTCCCAATTGCTGCAAGTAAGGAACTATAATATACACAACTGAGGGATCTCATCCGGTAAGATGTCTATTTCGAATGTTATGGAAATCAATCCGCTTATCATTAAAGATGCCAACATAGACTCTCTCACCACCAAATCTGATATTTTCGTGCTCGATCGAAGGATTGTTTCTAATGTCTGTTCTCTCCAGGTAAAAATGCACCTATTATCAGGATAAAAAGAAACTGTTTCGTCGGAGGAGCTCATCGGAGAAGCGAATATTGCACTACTGATTTCACCTCTAGTTCACATGCTGTGCAGCCCACATCCTGAGTATTGAGTTTCTGTTAATATGGTAAACACCGTTGCTCGGCGAGCATACAGCCCTATTGCGTGAAGGCAGTTTCGGACAGTTTGTGCCAAAACTGTGGTACCAGTAGTCGAGTGAAGTTATTGCTGAAGTAGAGTGGCCTTCATATTTCGGTGTCTCTGAGACGTTATCGTTAAATAATAGTCTTTATCAGTGTTATAGCACAACTTTTGCTCTGATCTTCAACCTGCAATTTGGGCCTTAAAAAATGCTTCCAGATCTTGGAAATTCCAACTCTACTGCTTCGGATTGTGTTTGGAAACGGCCAATAACTCTTTAATCTTCTGATTGTGTTAAATGACTTCCTTGAGATATTGCACTCACCAAAGTAATGGGCTTACTGATAGTTCACCATTCTTTCACGCTTTGTCTTTCATTAAGTAGAAATCCACATCTCATTTGCTGCCGCTAAGCTTCGACATCAAGCTCTAAACTTGTATACTGCGAGGTTTGAAAAATGAGACAAATTTGCATTTTTCACTCTCTTTAATTCTATGCAAAAAAAATTGGTTCTACCATTATTTTATAAAGTACTTACAATATTCTTTAATTATTTTGAGCAGTGTATTTCATTATTTTTGTTCCGAGAATTTATTCGATTTTGAATTTTGAATTGAATTCTTTATAAACTATAATCTGTATACTGTGTGTGTGAGAGAGAAAGAATATTAGTAAAAATAAATTTATTACTATGTAATAAACACTATGCCAGTATGTGAAAAGAAATATAAATATTAAAGGCTATAAAGTCAATTAACTTGAGCTAGGTTTGGGAATTTCAAGAAATATCAATATTTTTCTCAACTTGTTTGCTAAGACCTATATTTTATGATATAGTTTATTCAAAAAATTATTTAATTCAAATGTATTAAATTTAGATTCAAAACAACTATTAAAAACTGATTTTAAAGAATCATTATATTTAATGTTTAAAAAAAAATTTTTTTTTACTGCATTAAATATCAGATGCATTAGTAACTATTCATTGAATTGTATTGAATTGTAAACTATTCAAATTACGTTCCGAAATTTAATCTTTATTTATCCTAATTTCTTTTCTGAATTTTCTATCATAGTAAAATATCTTTTTCGCCGCCCACCCTGTTTGGTGGTTAGAGTACCTGACTACGATGACTGTTGAGTACCTGACTGCTGGTGAGGACTTGGATTCGAATCCCGGCTTGGGCATGGATGCACTATCTCTTTCTGTATTTCTTGTCCTTTCCTCAGATGATGGATGAATGTGGCCCGCCCTATAAGCGGGTTTGTGGTGGTGTGGCATGGGCGATGCTACTCGTACCTCCGTAACTTGGTTCACAGATGCTCACCGGGTAACGATAAAATGAGTAGCAGTTTCCGGCCTTGTTGCGGCAAATGGGTTAATTACTCGCGAGTGCCCGCTATTAGAAACAAAAAGAAAATATCTTTTTCCCCCAACACAACTCAATTTCAAATGATCAAATTTCAATTTATTTCAAAATCACTAGTCACAGTTTATCTTTAAATAAACCTCTTAATATTTTTTAATGAATTATTACGCTATGGAATTATTTTACAATGAAGATTACAAGTTAGTGTTTGATCTCGTGTGGAAGTAAATTTATTATATTTTTATTTAAAAAAAAAACTTAACCTTTAAAGAATTCCACATGCGGTTTAAAACCAAATATTACGAAAAAAAAAATAGGAGCTTAAGTTTTTAGAAATTTCTTTTATTGGTATGGAATTTAGTTCGGGAATTTTACCTTATAAGAATTTATAGGAATGTACTCCAGCACTTTCTTAAGCTGAAGTTAAAATAAAAGTAAAGGTATAAAAATGTAAAACACATAGAAAAAATGTAGAAAATTTTCCTCAAAAGTGCATAAAGAAAGAAAAAGAAACGAATATTCCCCCCAAAAAAGCATATTTCTTCGTCAGCAGCTACGATGCTCCATACATTTAATCTTTTTCGATTTTCTTTAGTGCAAAATCAACGCTAACTCCTTTTGCTGAAACTAAATTTTTAAAGAAAGCGCTATGGTGGGTATAAAATCTATCCAATCTCAAGAGAAATGAAGAGAGAAAGAGAATTTACAGTTTTTTTGGAAATATCATTTTATTTTGATATAGCAAGCAGATTTTATTCCATAGTTTTGAATTTAATTCAATATTCACAGCATATTTTTATAAAAATTCGCAAGCATAATATAAAGAACTTATTTTGGATAAAGGATTTTTGATATAGATTTATCAAAATATATATATCTAAATCTGAGATTATCTCAGCATTCTTTTCGAAAGCAATGAATCAGATTATATAAATCATTCATACGCTTGCTTTATATAAACATCTTGAAGTTTTTCGAAATTTAAATAAGATATATTTCTTACTTGATATTTTATAAGGATGCTATAGATATTGAACAAAGAGAATTTTAAAAGTTTGCACACAGGGCTAAACATTTCTTTTTAATTTGAATTATTGCATTTCTTCTTTTAATTTGAAGGGTATTTAGAAGCTAATAATTGTAATTTTAATTAAAATGTTTATAAATTTTAAAGGAGAGAATAACGGATCAATAATCACAGACAAAACTGTATAGTTTAAAAATTTCGTAACGATAAATCAAGTATAGAACAGTTTTGGAAGAAAACTTACACAAACGCAATCAGTAAAATATACTTAAATCGTTAAAGGAAGGCAAATTTTCCAAAAGATCTGCAAAAGATTCATTTCATTTCAAATTGCAAAGTTTCTCGAAGAAAATCTCTGAAATCTAATAGTAATTCAACAAAAATAACAATTTTTTTTCTTATTTTCGAGACAACCATTGGATTTTTGTATTGCTCTTGATTTTACATCCTGCGTAATATGTAATAACCCTATGTTAATTTTCCAACGTGCAGCCCAACCTATTGTGCACTAGAGGTCGTTAGCGAAACTGATTACGGATAGGGAGGACTCGGGTTCGAGTCCCGGCTCGGGTATGGATGTATTTTTTCTCTGTGTGTGTTTCTTGTCCTTTTTTCAGAGGATGGATGGATGTGGAACACCCTATAAACGGGATTGTGGTGGTGTGGCGTGGGCGATGCTACTCGTACCTCCGTGACTTGGTTCACAGGTGGCCCACCGGGTAACGATACAATGAGTTGCAGTTTCCGGCCTTGTTGCGGCAAATGGGCTAATGTACTAGCTTTCTCAAAAGTACCCACCATTAGAAATAAAAATATATATATATTTCCAACGTTATTTCTATATAAAATAATCTAGCGTTATTTTCTTCTTTTCTTTTATTTGAATAATTAATTTGGATTTCGGCATATTAGACAATATGAAATTAATCTATTCTTAGTTTTACAAAAATGAGTTACAAGCATTAGAATATTTTATTTTAAAACTATTTTCCTTCAGAACAACTGACGTGGTAATGGAAATGTGGTAAATAATAGAGAAAAAACTGCTAACAGTTAATTTTAACTGGAATTATGATGCAGGTACTTGAAATTGCCGAATTATTGTAATAGTGCTAAATATTTCTTTTGATATGATTATTTTCCAGGTAATGACACATTTGATTTTCAGTTCTATATATTAATATTTTATATGTTATATTAATATTTTTTAGACCGCAATGTCCTGGTTGGTTAGGGTGTCGTTCTCTTTGCCAGAAAGTAGTGAATTCGAATCCCGGCTTATCCGAAGATCCAACGTGTTCACTAATGGTGATTAGGGCACGTAAAATATGTCATGATCGCAATGTTCTCTAAATTCCCATTCCAAATTAATACCTCTGGGGGTGTTTGGAGTCAGAAATTCGTTCTTCTTTGGCTTTCTATCTCTAAACTGGAAGTGCTTCCAACTATGAGCTAAAGTCTATGAGCTACTTGTACGACTATGAGCTACTTGTAACAGGGAGGACATAAAGTAACAACATGGAGGACATTACGACCATGACACGTTTTATGTGCCCCAGTCTCCATTAATGAACCCGATGTATCTTCAGATGAGCCGGGATTCGAACTAGTGGGGGGTGCTTTGATCAAAAACGGAAGACACTCTTTCTGATTTTATTCACCCAGTCCCTGACGGGTGGACTTGACTTCATCAAGTGTCATAAGTAACAACAATAATATTAGTTTTTCAAGAGGATGGTAAATACAACGTGGACAGTATGATTTTTCCCGAAAATAGATAAAATCTTTTTCTTTGAAAACTCTTAAAAAGGTTGGTATAAAGATGTTATTTAGCTTCATTACACTACCTTGCATGAGCCTAATTTTCCCTTTGATTAATCGTTTAGTGATATTTCTGTCTTCTAAACGTATCTTTCAAATAATGAGTTCCAAAGGAAAATATATTTAATGTATTTATTAAAACCATCTA